>VZRR01014157.1:73611-125696 GCA_013398015.1 Oreocharis arfaki | reverse complement strand
TCTTTCAAACCAAGACACACCCCTTTCCCAAGCTGCAGTTGTGAGTGTGCTCCAAGCTGTGGTAGGTATCCACATAAGCATGTCATTCATTTCTGGGAATCATGTTCCTGGATAGCTAGGTTTGTGTGAGAAAGGATTAAAGGGGTTTAAACAGTAAAACATTTGGTTTATGAGCTCCATTGTATTTTAGGAGTCAACTGGGTATAAAAAGACTGATGCCAAAACTTATGCAGTCCTTTTCTTACCACCAAGAGACTATTGTAGGCTGCTATGGAATGCATCTACTGGGAACATAGACATCTGGGATTTTTGGGATCTTTAGGGTTAACAAGCAGCTGATTGAAGGGGTTTGGTGTTGCACTAGCGCTACAAGTAACAAATAGATGCTTAGTCCTTCTGTGGAATTTAGCATCTAAATTTTGAAAGCTTTTTCTTCTAATTTCTCAAAACCTAATGGTGTAACCACTTTCCATCATGTTCAGAGAAAATTCCCAGGGAACTGAGAAATTTAAAAAACTATTTAAAACTGAAACAAGAGGAGGATGTGATAGTAGCGATAAATACAAGAGTGCTTTCTTTTTCTCTCACAGCAATAGCCCTCTGCTGGGAACTTTGCCTTAAAAATGCTTGCTGGGAGCATCCCTGGCAAAGACTGAACAGGTGAAGGGCTTCCAGGCTAATGAACTCCGATAGATAAGTGCATAGACTTGTCTGGCGAAGAGATGACTCCATTCCTTTTTCTTCCAAAGGAGCATTTAGAGTATCATTGTTGGATAACCACAATTCACAAAAAATATTTGCTCTTTGGAAAATGAAGATGAGATAGTTTTGAGTCTGGCGGATTGAGAAAATCCCGATAACCCCCAGAGAGCCTGGAACATGAAAGGAAAATACCCTTGGCTCTGCAGTTCAAAGAATAGATAAAAAGTCTCCAAGTCATGATTTTTCTTTTAAATTGTATTTGTAGGCTTTATTATAAACTTTTCACATGCAGTCTCCTTGCTCTAAATTTCTCACTGGCACCAGTTGTTCCTGGTTTTTTACAGTCTTTAAGTGGCACACAGGACAGAAAGTCATGTTGCCTTTGATGTGTGTGTGTAACCTGCTGGCAGAGCTTAAATGGCATTGGCCACAGCCTTGCACAGAGGCAATGAAATGGGATCCTGCTACACAAGGTACCATGGAAAGATGTGAGCAGTGACAATCTTTCTCTCAGAAAGATTACAAATGAGACAGATAAATAAGCATCTTGTGGAGTGAGAAGAGACTACTTAGTCAGCAAATACAATAGAGTACGTTATATCATTTGCTGAAATGTTCAAGGTTAAATGTGGCTCTCGGTGATCTGTAAGAGTGTAAGAGCTATCCCTTAGACCTAGTACTGGAAATGAGTCAGAGTCCTGAGCTCAGGTCCTACTAGCAAGCCATGGGTTGGGCACTAAAAACTGTGAGGGTGGTGAGGCCCTGGCACAGGCTGCCCAGAGAAGCTGTGTCTCCCCCATCCCTGGGAGTGCTCAAGGCCGGGTTGGATGGGCCTTGAAGCAGCCTGGTCTAGTGGAAGGTGTCTCTGCCCATGGCAGACGGCGGAACAAGATAGTCTTTAACGTCCCTTCCAACCCAAACCAGTCTGGGATTCTACGATTCTGTAATTATGTATTGCAAGAACTGAAGAGAGAAAACTAATATTATCAATAATTTAAAGCACCAGACAAAATTATTTTGCTAATCTTCAAACTAATCCCAAATTTTTTACAGAATTTTGCAAATAGTTTCAACAGGAGGCTTTAGAGCAGGAGACAAAGGTAATGATGAAGAGGTAGTATCACAACAGCCCTGCCTTGAACCATTCAGTGGTTTAGTCTGGTTGTGAAAATAGAGACTCAATCTCTGCTTTGACAAAGGACATCACACTCCCTCAAGCTCTTTTGAGCAGCTTATTTTTCCAGCACCATCCCTGACTGCTCCATCCTTTAAAGCAGAGAACTTCCACTGGTTCTTGAACTTCATTGCAGCAGATTTATTCTTTTTTTTTTACTCTTTCATGGTAGTTAGAATTATAGTGTGTTTGCCTCCAGATGACATATATGATATAAGGTACTAAGGAAATGTTTGAAGCTAGTAAAAACAGCCCAAACCCTTCCCAATTCCTCCATCCTGCTGACTTCAAAATACACCAGTTGAACTAAAAGTGACCACTAGGACAGAAAAATGTATGGGACACGAAATATTTCTAGGAAAAGCTGCTAAGATGCAAGACAAGCATCTTATGTTAGGAATCATGTTCATTAGTCAGGAAAGAATTGTGAACTCTTTCTGATCCTCACTACCAGTCCTGGCAGAAGGTCACCACAAACTCTAAGAGAGTATGGACCAGTGTGTCCTTGCTTCTGAAATTTTTGAATTCTCTAGCGTTTCAAAAAGGATAAACACTTTGGCCTAGATCACAAATTAGCAGCATGTTTTTCCCCCAGAAGTAAAAAACTGCAAATTACAATCTTAGACTTAACCATTCCTTACATTCCTTATTGAACCTTTTTGGGTTTTTTGTCAGTGTAGAACTAATTAAATACACATTAGTAACAGCAAGCAGGAAAAACACAAGAAAAATATATCTATTGTAAGATTTAATCAAGGCCATATTTAAGTCAAAATTGAATGCTTTTCTTACAAACTCTTTTGTGAAAATAGAAGCTTGCCCAGAGGAGCCTGTTCTTTGCATTAGACAGGCAATCAGGCTGAAAAATCAAATTGGTCCACTTTGGTTTTATAATCTATGAATTAAACTCCATTTTACTAGTGTGGCTGAGAACAAAATCATACATGCATGGCAAGTATCACCAGACACTAAGCAGGTATCTATCCTTTTCTGAATCTCACTCGTCTAGTCCTCTTGGAAAGGTAGGCAGAGACATGGTCTTTCAAGCAAAGTAGGGGTCGCCCAGTTGCTTTCAACCGTTGCTTAACACAAACAGTGAAATATTTACCAAAAAAATATGGCAAAGGTGAAATCCTGAAGAAACCTCAATTCCCAGCACTGCCAAGGAAATCCATGGTCTAAAAGAGGGTGTTTTTCAAGTTAAGTTCCACAGAACTCACTGTGCTATAAGCATCAGAGGACAACAAGCTGTGATAGCAAAGACAAGCAGTTCTCAGGAAGAGCAAGACACAAAGGGCTTCCTCTTGCATTAGGCACTGCGACTGGGATTTCAAGGAACTGGAGAGATGGATGATTCAGTTACGCTCAACATTCCCATTCCTGACAAGCCTGTGGAGGAGCTTCTGGAGAGTTCTGCAGACCCCTTGGGGTTGAAGTGATATAAATGAAAACAAAATTTGACCTGCATGTTTCTTCTTTCCTTGTAATGAGAAAAATCAGGAATTAAAGCCAAGAAGAATTAAATATCCTGCATCAAGTTCTACAAAGTCTGGTTTCCAAATACAAAAACACTGCCTCCACTTTGGCTCAGAGTAGCAATTCACACACTACACCCTCGGAGCCATGATTCAACCTCCCTGCAGCACATATTTTTTTTTCAGCTGGGAACAGCCTTTAATTTTTTATCACAACTCTGCTGCCTGCATTATTTATATTATTTATATTAGTTATATGCATGTGTACCAGATCCTCAGTTTACTAACTTGTAGCCAATGAAGGATGCCAAAAGCTGATTTTTAATTTTCAACAAAGTACATCCTTTTCTGAAAGCTATGACATTGTTCTCAAATTAAGCAAATTAAGTGCTTTTTTTGCCTTGGGGTTTTTTTCTTTTTTTTTAAATTTTGTTTCAGGGAGGTTGGTAATCTGGGGTCTGTTCTGCTTCCTTGCTGGATCAGACCCCACACTCAGAGTACAAAAGTCTTTGTTCTGGGACATTCTCACAAGAAGGGACTGTGTTAGTTGTCTCTTCAATGACCAAACCAGTGGGTTGGTTTTGAGGTCAAAGCTATGTGTGTGCAAGAGGGCTTTGTGGTAAACCAGCTCATGTAGAAATCTCTATTGGCTTGGGATCACAGAAAATAGTGTTGTTTGTAATAACTTGGAAAAAGATCTGTGAACTACATTTGCTGGAAACGATCTTGTGGGGAGTATGAGACTCCTGTATTTGACATACTCTTTTTCTGCTTGCTTCTAATAGATGTCAGTGTTAATGGCTCGCTTTGTGTCCGCTGACCTTGGTGAACTCCTTGAAGGACACTGCAGGATGATAAAACCATATGTTTAGAACAGCTGAGCTAGGTCCCATAGTAGAAGGAAAGGTCTCTGTTTTCTTTGAGTGGTCTCTACTTTGCTCCAGTTCTGAGCTGCTGGAGTGGTTGATAGTTGAAAAGGGAGTGAGGTGGATCTGGGACCTCAGTAATCACCTAAATGCTGGAGAAGACCTGCCTTCTACTGCCAGGTGGCCAAGAGCCTGGAGGAGAGAGTTACTCATCAAAAGGCTGCTCCTCCCACTGCTGGTGAGGTGCTGGGGTGCCAGATTTCTGTGCTCATGAGGGGCAGTGTGGACCAAGGTTACCACTGGGGCCCAGGGGTCTGTGGCCTGAGGAGTTTGCTAGTGGGCCTGCAGTAGCATCTCACAAAGCCTGTGCCCCCAGGAACACACATCCTTCGGGAATATCCTCTCACGGAAGACGAATAATGTTTGGACAACCTCAGGCTCATGCCAAACATCAGATCAGCTCAGAAACTCCTGTCCAGCTGAGGAGAGATCCAGCATGAGCAGGGAAGGAAGGAGCAGCATTGAATTGTTTCCAATATCTCTGCACAGCCAGCAGAGGAGCCAAACTGTGTGTCTTCCCTGTGGGACAGGGAAACTACAGAACTAAGGACAACCCTTGTGCAAAGAGGGGACCATGAACAAACCTCTAGGCTTCTGCAGAGAGTGAAACGTGTCATGTTTCAAGTGTTGATCTATCCAGGACTGAAATGAGGTGCTCTTGATGCAACTTGATGTGAAAAGGTAATGACAGTGGACATCGCTGGTGTTCCATATAACACAAACTGAAGCAAAGAACTTCCATCTGCATATGAAGAATAGCATCCGTTTCCAGAGACACTATTCATAAATGACTAAGCTTATTCAAAGTAAGGCTTTCCATATTCTGCTATTTCAGTTCTCATTCCCTACTCATTTTCTTAGGGAATACCAGGTTTAGGGAGAAATGTCTTGACTGTTTGAAGTTTGGTAATCCTACCAGAGTCTTGATGTCACTAAAACCCATGATCAGTTATTCACAGATGACAAAAACACTGCAAAAAAGACAAAGGATAAAGGGAAAAATTAATACCATAAGAAAACATAAACCCATACAGTATCAAAACTGACAGGCACACTTACATGATGAAGAAGATTATGGAAAGCACCAATGCTGGAAGAGACTTGTGAGGTTTCTGCTTAGATTAACATAATCATCTCATGACATCTCAGAATGCATTAGCAGGGGAACTAAACACAACAACCAAGTTTGGAAACATTCAGGCGAAAGAACCAAGGTGTTAAAAATCTGCCTTGTAGCAGAAGTTACAAAGTACTGAGATTGTGTAGCTGTCATAGCTAGGACAAAAAAGTGTATCTTGATCAGATTCTTAGAGCGCTTTGGAAGATGACAGGAGAATTGTCAGTCTTAGGAGAAAATAGTAGAGTCAGACCTAGAAGATGGAGGTTGGATCTAGATGAGTAACAAGTCATCGGAGCAGCTTAGAACAGAGAATGTTGTTGAATTTCCATTGTTAACAATTCTCCAGATCATCACAGGATATTTTTCTCCATTTCAAGTCTGAATTAACTGCCAAGATCCTAATGACCTCTTACACAAGAAGTCAGACATGATGATCAACCTTGATCTCCTCTGATCTTAGAGCCTATGACTAATGTATCATGTGTTTGTTCTCTCATTCTCTCTAGGGAAGAAGGAAATAGAGTGGACTGTTTTGTTTTGGAAGTATTATTGGAAGGTTTTTGTGTTCTGTACTTATTTTAGAGGAGGGAGGTCAGAAAGCTGTTATAATTGGACTGTTTGAGGGGGTTCTTTATGGGGAGCTTGTTCCATCCTGGCCACCGAGAGTGCTCTGTATTTCATACCTCTTCTATTAGAAAGTGTTGCAGTGCCAGAGGATTGAGATATTACAAGTCAGAGAGCTGTGGGTAGTCTTTTGCCCTTGAGCCCTTAAGGAGTGAGTTTATGACCTGGAGTCATAGGAAACTACCGTGTACAGAAAAGGCATTCTGTGATTCCATATCTGATGCCACTTGATGCGGTGCTTTGGGTCCCACTGAAAGATAACCCACTGCTGGTTTGGAAGACCTGTGTTGCTCCTCTGCTCATCCACAACTTTTCTTCCATAGCGAATGAGCAATGTACAGCCCGCCAGTACTTGCCAAGGAGGCAGTATTGGCCCTCTGAACTCCATCAAAGTTCAAAGATGAGAGGCAGGGCTTCTTAGTCACTTTTCAAATATTAAGATAGCTCGTACTAACACTTGCAACCAGCCAAAGATAACTATCCCACTCAGATATATAGAAGCTGTGACTAATCAAAATTATTTTTGAGGGAAAAATATTTATCCAGGACAACAGATTATATTCTGATTTTAAAATGTCATTGCTTTGCAGTGCCTAATGAAGCATGCAAGATCACCCTTGCTGTTAGTTTCTTCTGCAATGAGAAACTATATATAGAGTGTGCATATGTATATGTATATATGCAAATATATATACAATACTATATCAGAAAACACCAAAAAAAGGAAAGGGCGAAGTTTTGTAAATATACAGCCAAACTTTACTAGCATATTGAGCTAAACATCCCATCCCTGGTAGTGTTCAAGAACACATCGGATGGGGCTTGGAGCAACCTGGTCTAGTGGAAGGTGTCCCCATGCATGTGTGGTGGGTTGACTCTGGCTGGATGCCAGATGCCCACCAAAGCTGCTCTATCACTCCCCTCTACAACTGGAGAGGTGAAAGAAAATATAGGAAATTAGTAGGCCTAAGGGAAAGATCACTCACTGAATCAGCACAACAGGCTGAACTTGGGGATATTAATCCCTCCACCCCTCCCTCTTTCCTTATCTCTCCCTCTCTCCCAGTGATGCAGAAAGACAGGGAATGGGGTTATGATGAGATGAGCTTTAAGGTCCCTTCCAACCCAAACTATTCAATGATTCTATAATTCTACGATTGTCATCACTCCCTAGGACAGTACAACAGAGCACTGAATTAATGAGACAGCTGTTACTCTACATATAAAGAGAAGTGGGACTATGTAACATATGCACAAAAAGGAGTCAGGACTAAAAGTTGTCTGAAGCAATATATACCTGGGTTTTTAGAACCTTTTTAGGTCTGACCAGAACTAACTGGTCCAAAGTCACAGACAAAGGGGTATAATCCCTGTTCATTCATCACAGCCTGTAAACAATAACTGCTGGACTATTTCGGTAAATAAGACATCAGCTTTCTGTTATGGAGGCTTTGTAATTTATCCAAACCAGAGCACAAGAGCTAAAAAGCCTGAATTTGAAGTAAGTTTTGCTTCTAATTTTTCATTTGAGCTTCTTATTTTTGCGGCCACCATTAAAAAGAGATAGGAATAGAGCATCACTGGCAGCACTTGCACTTCAAGGAATAGGGTTTAACCTGCCACTTTTTGCTGAGCAATCCAACCTACAAAACTGGCACAAGTTACGCACCACAAAAGAACTGGTTCACTACTTCTATAGCAAATTATCATTTGCCTTCAGGCACTACTCATACATAAAATAAAACTTTCCCTGAAAATCTGGCACCCTGTGTTAGTAAGAAATACAGTGGCTGAGAACTCCGAATGAAATTAATCACTCAATAAAAAGAGCAGAAATCAGAACTAGTACTAAGATTTTTGACCTTTATCATTGTGAGACTGCTCAAGGAAGGGGAAATCCTGTTCCCTTCAATTCATTAGCAAAGGGCCAACCTCCTTCCAGAGGGTACACACTTCGAAGAACTTATGCTTAAGGTACTTTCATCCAACTTCCCCAGGACCTTTCAGGTCTCAGAGCAAGTTTTTTTCTAAGATCAATGAAAAAGTGCAGGTTTCCCCTTATGTTTGGAATTTTTTAAGAAGTCATTTGGGCCTGAACCCCGTGGGATCTCTGGTATCTGCTGTAGCCAGCTGCAGCTGGGGCACTGACCTCTGTTTTCTGGGGTCTTGAAAGTGCTCAGCCATTCATGATTTTGCATTTTTGAGGAAGGAGATCTGGTCACGGAAGTGATCCTGGCAAGTCTGAGTGGAAACCTAAACCGAAAGATCACGTCGAAGCTCAGAGCATCACATCCTTTTGTTCGTATAGTCACAGAATCAAAGGATCCCTGAATGATTTGGGTTGGAAGGGACCTTAGAAATCATCCCATTCCACCCCACTGCCATGGGCAGGGACACCTTCCACTAGACCAGGTTGCTCCAAGCCTCATCCAACCTGGCCTTGGACACTTCCAGGGATGGGACAGCCACAGCTTCTCTGGACAACCTGTGCCAAGATCTCAACGTCCTCACAGGGAAGAATTTCTTCCAAATATCCCATCTAACCCTGCCCTCTGTCAGTAGGAAGCCATTTCCCCTTGTCTGTCACTCCAGGCCCTTGTCCAAAGTTTCTCTCCCACTCTCTTGGAGCCTCTTTAGGCATTGCCAGGGACTTTAAGGTCTCTCCAGAGCCATCTCTTCTCCAGGCTGAACACCCTCAGCTCTCCCAGCCTGTCTCAGGAGCAGAAGTGCTCCAGCCCTTGGAGCATCTCCATGGCCTCTTCTGGATTCACTCCAACAGGTCCAGGCTCTTCTTGGGGGGCCCCAGAGCTAAACAGTTCAATTAGATGTGATTTTTAGAGCTTCAGCTCCTCTTGTGCAGCTTAGACCAATATTTAAGCTAATTAAACAAAATTAATAAAAATAGTTTGCGAAGGAGAGGAGATTTAAAAAGAAATATTGCTCAAAACTACTCTTCAGAGATCTCGCAAAGATCTATTATAATAAATATATTATTATATTAATAGATCAAAACCAGTCATAATAGATCTTGGGAAGTTCTATTTTAGTATAAATACATTCATATATTAGTAGATATTCCCAAGATCTATCAGAAGTGGTTTTGAGCAATATTTCTTTTTAATCTCTCTCCTTTGCAAAGCTTTTTTTTTTTAACAGATGTGCTATGAGAGCCCATCCTGACACAGTCTGGTGTGCACTCCAGATGGTGCCAAGAACTGTGTTTCTTATTTCCTTTCTCCCAGCGCACTTGTGTATTTCTGGTGAAGGAACTATCGTAACTCATGACTCAGATTTATTCAGCATGCTGCCAGACCTGGTATGCTGTCAGATTTGTTTATTGGGATTATATCCTTCCAAGCCTTTTATGGAAAATCACAGAAAGACCCTATTTTAGCATGTGCACTTTTGGTATCACCAAAACACTGAGTAACACAGGCCTCACTCTCCTTCATGATAGTTGTCATATAAAATCCTCTTGTCTTACTCTTTTTTCTGAACCTACCTGGTTTTACCCACATAGATGAGGAAGACTCAGACAAGTTGAAAAATGTTTGCAATATGTTTTACACTCAGGTTTGTTAGCTTGCATGCCATTTCTAAAATTTGGGAGCTCAGAGGTGCAACAAAAAAAGCTAATTAAGAAAGAAAAAGTTCTTGAAGTGTCTCTTTTATACTGTCCTACTAGTCAAGAGTCGCTGTGTTAAGGTAAATGCTTCTGAGTAATGTCAGCAACCACTTCAGCTGTGCAAATCTTTTGAGTGTTGCTCCTTCTGGAAAGAGAAAGTGTTGAGAAAAAATCACGATTTATTTTTCAAGGGGATGACAAGACCTTTTCCCAAACCTACAGCAAGATCTGTGCAGCTCCCTGAGCTAATGTAGAAACTCACCCCTGATCCCCTGCACAAGGCCCACAATCACTTGCAGCAATGACCTTTGAGAAGTGGGTTTGAAGAAGGATGGCTCAGGTTTGGCAGCACATCTCCCCTGACTTTTACCAAAATGCTGCTTGTTGTTAAAGTGTCCTCACCATGCATGTTCCTGCTCGCAATACAGCTCTGCTGTGCAAGGAAATGCTCCTGCTGGAACCTCTCCCCTGCCAGTGTGTCAGAGCAGTCGTGCTCTTGCACATTAAGAACATGCACAAGCCAAGTACCAGAGCTAAGCTGACAAACCTTAATCACCCACTTGATTATATAACTGTTAGACTAAGGGCTTCCTTTTGCTTTTCAACCCCCTCATGCTCATAATATTTATACACATACTTAACTTTATGTACACAAGTGTCTGATGCCAATTAGCCCACTCTGATAAATGAAGCATGACACATATGTAAATGCTTGCAGAAAGAAAGCTCTGATCCTGTTTATATCTTTCATATCTCTAAAAGAAAATACTCTCTGGTATATAAATCCAGTCTCTATGGAAAAATCATTTTGTCACATCATTTTGCTGTTGGCCAACAATATTGCTGCTGCTGTGGCACATGACCACTGCAAGAGGGCACAGGCTTGAGACGGCCAGTCCTAGGTGAAGGTCCTTCCATAACCTTTAAAAGTGGATCAGAAATGTCCAGAGTGAGGGAGAAGTGTCCAGAGGTCAGAGATTGAGGGAAACTTTTGCCACGTTCAAATCAAAACCCTTGCCCTTACTTGATGCCAGAATTTTACCACTGGCATCTGGCTTCGAAAAAATATATGACAAGTTGCCAGCCTGTAGTGTAAAGTTAATGTGTCATCAGGCTTAGCAATGAGGTGAAATCGGAGTTATATGTCTTTTGAATTAAGTTGAAGTATAAGGTGCTGTTCCTAGAAATGGCTGGGATTTGTAACCCAAGAAGTGCCCTCCACCTGAAACTGTGCAGGTGGCCACCCATTTTCTGATGGCCCATTTAGCATAACACTCTTGCTGTCCCTAATAACAGGATTCATCACTTGGTGCGCAGACACCCAATCTCACATACAGAGGTGAAGTATTTGATTATTTCATATTTTCAGAAATGGGTGGTAGGGGTAGCAAACCCACAAAAAAGTAGCACAGATTCTCAAAACTTTACGCTATATATACATTTTAGCAATCAAGGAAGTCTTGGTTCATTGGCTACAAGTTACCTGGTTCTCTTGTTAATTAGTATCCTAGCTTCTATTGGTTGAGTGATTCTCTTGCTTCTCGTTCTAATTAGTCTGCATGCTCAGTCTTCCTCTTGTTTTGAGTCAGTGGGTTTCTCAAGTCTGTGATACATGAGTCAGTGGTCACAATCTCCCCCCATGGAATTGCCTCTTGCTGGTTGGCTCTGTGTGCAAGCTGCAGGCTGAGCCCTGGGTGGTAGGAACCGGAGGCCAGAGGCCTCATGCTGGCACCAATCTGTTGAATTACAAACGGCACCACAGGGACCTGTGGGACAAGCCAGGAGACAAGAGATACAGCAGGATCAGACAACTCAACAGGAAGACCCCAGGCTATGAGTAAAGGGTGTAACTGACCCTTTTCATACACACATGAAGAAATCTTTGCCTTCTCCAAAGACTAATTCTTTGAATTGCTTTGATTATTATGTGCTGCATTTGCGTCTCCATTCAGCTTCATTGTAACAATATAGTAGAATGTGATCTTTAGTTAATTTTTTTTATTATGTTATCTTGAAATTCAAATATATTTCTTTGATCTGACAAGTTTATTAACATCTGATTGTTCAAAGCCAGGCTGTAACTATTCTCACTGTTATAATTTTTCATTTTGTTGGAGGACATACATAGAATTTGGCTCCTGGTTGGTGACATCCGAAGAAGCCGACTGTGACGTATAGTAACAAAAGATTCTGGAGAATGTGCAATTTTCAGTTCTACATTATCATTCTCTCCTCAAACCTTCCACCTACTTGGTGCTAATCATCTTCTTGCTTAAACATCTGGCCTCTAGACAATCAGAAAAAGTGTATTGAATTATAAACTCTGAGGTTGATCTTTAACCTCTCACATTATCACTCAATAGCAGATATTCACAGACATTTTATTTCTAATAAACATCATATGAATAGCAATGGCTCTGGAGATCTTCCTTTCCTAGAACACAGGAGATATCCAGATGCACTATCAAGACTACAAGTATCCAAGACTAAATTGCACAATATGTGTTTTATATTTGAATCAAATTTGTGGGATTTGTCTGATTAAATATAGAGGTATGTGATGTTAATATTTGTGTCTGAGCTCAGTGGTTTTGCCACTGCAGGGAAAGAGGTACTTTTTGAGACTGATTGTAGAAGAGTCTGATCCAGCAACTGATCCCCTCCAGTCTTAGACAGATAAAGATTGGGAAAATCCTGAAAAGGTCACCAGTATCCTCGTTCAGTCTCCAAGGGTGAATCAAGCACTTCTGGACCTCCTTTAGCAAGTGCTTCTCTGAGCTCTTTGTAATAACAGGGCAAGACCAGGTTGTCTTCAGTAGAAAAGACTTAAAATAGAAGTAGAAAAGACATTAAGATGGCTTAATCCCACACTAATTGGTGAAGTGTTAATGGCTAGATCTGACACTTTATTTCACCTTCTGAAAAGTTCTGTGCCTGCTTTAAGTTGTACTTCTACTGTTGGCCATGGAAAGAGAAAAGAATCTCTGATGAACATCCTTCATACCCCAAAATATGTAAAATCATTTCTTCGTATGCGACTTCTCTGAAGGCAACTCTGTACCACTGTTGGTTGTACACCAACACCTAACACCTTAAATTATCTACCTAGAATTAAGTATGATGGAATGAATCTGATCACCATCAGGCCAGCACCCAGAGCCTAGATTTGCAGAACCATTTGCAAAAGATCACCCTGAAGGTGTTAAGATTCCAGACCAAAATCATGCCAGGTTTGGGGGGAAAAAAAATTTTAAAGAATATACTAAGCGAAGTGAAAGGCTCTTCCTGGAAATTGTTTGGGGGTTTTTTCTCAGTTTTGATACTGTAAATGGCCCATCTTGATCCTTTCAGAGCTCCAAGGTGAAACCACACCTCTTTTTATACAGGATTTTTCAGTAATGGAGGTGCATATACAGTCCAAAACCTCAAAGTTCTGTTACTAACTTTGCAAAATGCCTGAGGAAGTAAACATTGTAGAAAGGAAAGAGGACAACAATTACATAAATAAAGGAATAACTTAAGTGTCTAAGACAGGATTTCATATGACCCTTTGTTAATCATTACATTGTTATGCAATTTTTATATATCATTAACAATCTCCCTTTGTAATCTGCATACTTTTCTAATATAAGATTCCTCTGATGATAGTCCATTTTATTAGGCTTGGTGATGTTTCTAATTACCAGGATCTTACCAGTGCATTTTTTGCAGCTATTGAACTTATTAATGATCTGTGAAGTTTTTTTTCCTTTTTGAGGTTTTTCCCATCTCAACATATTATGAAACAGGCAACACTTCGCTGTAATGGGAAATATAATACTGAGAATTAAAATAATTTTTTTCCAATAATTGTTTTCTGGTACTTTCCTGTTTTCTGTTGAAGCCCAAACACATGTTTGTAAATGTTTCTTGGTAAGAATGCTGTCTACATTTTCTGGAAACTCTGAGACTGATATTGCACATTTTCTAATAGCAATGACACACTGATTTATGCTGGATCCTTTAAAGAGTCACTCTTAGTGGTTTTCAAGTCCTCAACCAGATGTACTTAAGCTTCATCTGGACTTCGTGAATCACAGATCTCCTGCCAATCTCAGATAATGCTATAGAAGTGAGACTGGAATACCAAAACTAGAATGCAATAAATACTAATTCATTCAGAAAAATATCAAAGACATATTTGCTAGGAGTTAAAACTGGGAACAAGTATTTCCAAACACGAACAACAGGCTGAAGGGAAGAGATTATAGGAAACAATGAGTTTTTTGCATTGTTTATAAGAAAACAAATGTCAAATACAATGTTTTTGATAACTGCTTTATGAAAGAAGCACAAACCAAGTTTGGAAGCACAGATCCACTCTCAGTTCAGTCTTTGAAATAAGGGTGAAAGTCATCTGTGCCACTGAGGCATTAGTCAGCTCTGTTCTGTTCTGGCTTCTTGGAGACATATGCTTTGTATTTCATTGAGACTACTGCAAATAGTCTCTTATAGCTTTCAGCTATAAAATTCCAGGGAGTTTTTAGCTTGGTTGGGTTTTTTGGGGTTGACTTGTTTGCAGATTTTTTGGTTTGTTTTTTCCAGAAAATGAAAGACATAAGTTGCATCCTGCTAGCTAACAAATCATTCCTGGGCCCAGCTAAGGCTGCAGATGCTGCTCTGAAGGGTAACTGTCTCTGTCTAGACCAGAGCTGGTGGACATATGGTTGGTGAAGATTATTCCCATCAATTATATTGCTGATTCAGTTTCGAAAGAATAAACTAAACAGATAGGTTATATCAACTTAAAATGAAATTTTCAAGACATTTTCTGTTGAGGTGGTTCACTTCTCTTTCTCTTTCTCTTTCTCTTTCTCTTTCTCTTTCTCTTTCTCTCTTTCTCTTTCTCTTTCTCTTTCTTTTTCTCTTTCTCTTTCTCTTTTTCTTTCTCTTTCTCTTTCTCTTTCTCTTTCTCTTTCTCTTTCTCTTTCTCTTTCTCTTTCTCTTTCTCTTTCTCTTTCTCTTTCTCTTTCTCCTTCTCCTTCTCCTTCTCCTTCTCCTTCTCCTTCTCCTTCTCCTTCTCCTCCTTTCCAGAGTGCCTGGTAGCACAGTGGTCTGGATACAGGCTTGGAGGTGAGAGATGGGCATCAAGATTGCCATGCCTGCCTTCCTCTACCCTTCTTTGTCATGGGATCTGTCCCCCTGGATGAGGCTGCCCTATGACAGCAACTCCAGCAGTAGCATCAGGGAAGCTGTCACATGTCATCAATAGTCATGAATGATATCAGCAGGTTCATGCTGCGTTTATGTGGTTATTGATGCAAATTTTCCAGTTGAAATTTGGCAGGACATACAGCACAGATGAAGCCATGATTTCAGGTCAGCCTGATGTTTTTTTTAAGAAAAAAAAGAAATAAGATCATCTCAGCCTTGTTGGAGCCATGTGCTTGTGCAGTGAGGCCTCTTGAGTCTGCAAAGGTGTGTGATCAAAGCTCCATTCCACTTTCTCTTGTCCCAGATGAGTAGGATAAGGCACAATGAGCATTCCTTTTTGCTGAATGACACATATGTGAAGCCACATAAGTAGTTCTGGGATAATGTTGGCACATTGGGTTGGATCAAGTCTGTAGAGCTGATGAGTGATGCTGGTATTTCTCCTCATTTCCATGGTAACCTCTAAGTGATGATATTTTACCCATATGCAAATGCTCAACAAAGGCCATATGCAACTCAATTTTATATGATGTCAGCTTCTATACAATAGCCATGGTTGTCCCACTGAAAAATACCTTCTGCAGTTGAAGTTCTGTAGTCTGATAGTCTTCAGAAATCTGTTGAAACCTGATCTTTCCATCTCAAGTGAAATAAGCTAAAAATATCATAGAATCACAGAACATGAGTTAGAAGGGACCCATCAGGATCATTGAGTCTGACTCCTGGCCCTGCACAGCACCATCCCGAAGAGTCGCACCCTGTGCCTGAGAGCATTGTCCAAAGGCTTCTTGAGCTCTGTCAGGCCGGTGCTGTAACCACTGGCCTGGGGAGCCTGTTGCAGTGCTCAAACACTCTCTCGGGGAAGAACCTTATCCTAATATCCAAACTAAACCTCTTGTAACACACTTTCAGGCCGTTCCCCTGGGACTGTCACCAGAGAGCAGAAATCAGTGTCTGCCCCTCCTCTTCACCTCACAAGGAAGCTGTAATGCAAAGCATTAAACGTAAAGCTGGAAGCATTGTAACTGCAATGAGGTCTCCCCTCAGTCATCCTTCTCCAGGCTGAAGAGACCAAGTGCCCTCAGCCACTCCTCATATGGCTTCTCCTCAACGTCCCTCACCATCTTCTTTGCCCTCCTTTGGATGCTCTCCAATGGTTTCATGTCTTTCTTGTATTGTGGTACCCAAACCTGCATACAGTATTCAAGGTGAGCAGAATAGAGCAGGACCAATAGCTGTTTTCCCTGATCCCTGTAACAGCTTGTCAACATGCTGGAGGGAAGGCATGTCATGCAGAGGGACATGGACAGTCTGGAGAGGTGGGATGGTACGAACCTCATGAAGTGCAACAAGGCCAAGTGCAAGGTCCTGCACGTGGATTGTGGCAATCCCAAGCACAAACACAGGAAAACTGGAGAATGGATTGAGAACAACCCCGGGGAGAAGGACTTGGGGTTGCTCTGAGGGATGAAAAGTTAAACACACTCTGGAGTGTGCTGTGTGCTGGCACCCAGAAACCTCTCATATCCCAGGTTGATCCCACAGTGTCGGCAGCAGGGAAGGAGGGATTCTACCTGCCGAGCTGCTTCCAGCTCTGGGGTCCAGCATCAGAAGGACGTGGATCTGCTGGAGCGAGTCCAGTGGAGGCCGTGGAGATGCTCCAAGGGCTGGAGCCCCTCTGCTCTGGAGACAGGCTGGGAGAGCTTGGGGGTGTTCAGCATGGATAAGAGAAGACTCTGGAGAGACCTTAGAGCCCCTGCCAGGGCCTAAAGGGGCTCCAAGAGAGTGGGAGAGAAACTTTGGACAAGGGCCTGGAGTGACAGGAAAAGGGAGAACAGCTTCCCATTGCCAGAGGACATATTTAGATGGGATATTGGGAAGAAATTCTTCCCTGTGAGGGTGGTGAGGCCCTGGCACAGGTTGTCCAGAGAAGCTGTGGCTGTCCCATCCCTGGAAGTGTTCAAGGCCAGGTTGGATGTGGCTTGGAGCAACCTGGTCTAGTGGAAGGTGCCCCTGCCCTTGGCAGGTGGATTGAAATAACACGACCGTTAAGTGTCTTCCAAAAGCATTCTATGATGTATTTTCATTTCATAGCAGCATGAGTGGATTAAGAGTTCTTAAGAAAGTTCTGTGTATGTACAAGCACTGGTTTTTTTCCTTCTGCATGAATAGTGTCTCTTACCAGGTTTTAATTTGTAGTTCCCTTCATACTCCTTTAGTTTCCTTAATGGGTTCTCAAATTTCCTGTCTGACTTGGCACTGGTGCTGTGGCTGGACTCTCGCCACTCTCCATTTGGATGCACAACCAAAACCCAAAGTGGTCTTATTTTGGTTATGCTATCAATTAACCTTATTGTGAAGAGCAACGTCTCCAACATGCAGAACCTTTCATACTTGTGTTGTCAGGTAACTTTTATATGTATTGTTTACTCTTTAGGTTGCTTATTCCTCTGATGTTAATTCTTGATTGCTGTTTATTTCTACTGGGCTGACTAAAGCTGCCAGGTTTCAGAAGTCAGAGGTCTGCAAACAGTACAAGTAATGAAAATAATACAGAGATATGAGCAAGGGACTGTCAGTCACAGCTTTTACATTCAGCTTCCACCTACACTGCTCCACTTAATCAACTCCTGCAAGGCTCAGTTTCAGTATTTTGCAATATTTTGCAGTCCAATAATCAGTGTCTGGAGCGTGGTGGTTTCAGCAGCCTCAGAAGAAAGGAGCTTAGATATTCAAATGCTGTTAATTACTTTAAATGTTGTAAATCAATAAATAATAGTGATTAATTGGCTGTGATTTCCATTCTCACCCAGGGATGACAGCTACTTTCTCTCCTCCAGACCTCTGCCCTTCCAGCAATACAATCCATGTGCACTGTGATTCAAGCCCAGAATTTATTTGAAAAATGAATAACAGGTCCTGCTAGCTCTGCAGCGAGAGCCACCTGCACAAAGAGCAAGGACACAACCAAAGGGAAGCAATTCCAGAAGAGAAGTTGTTTGTTTTGCTTCATAAACATGGTTGCTAATTGGGTAGATAAAAAAGGTGACAACAGAAAAAAAAGTGAAAAGCACTGTCCTGCATCCTGTGTCCACATGCACCCCAGGCTGCTCAGATTGTCACTGACACTTTGCAAGTAGAGGCTGAAGACTAGAAGTACCCCAGGAAAAGAGGACCTGCTACCTTGCATGACCTGCACTCTGATATTTCATGTCCGTTTGGGCATATTCCAAGCCATCCCAAAAGGGACAATACTCCCACTGTGAGAAAAATACAGTATTTTTTTGTTAAATTGATTATCTTGTTCTACAGCTGATAATCAGGGAACTGCTTATCTGTTAAACATCCCCAGTCAGGAGCAGGCAGCCAAAGATTCTGCATGAGCAACATTGCTGGATCAGCCAACAAACTCTCCCTTGGGCTGCTGTACGGCCTCCCTGCACCCCTCCCAGCCACCTCCCCTCTCCAGCACACAGTGAGCAGAGGGCTGTGGTTTGCTCCCAGGGACAGCTTAAGCCTCAGCCCTGCCCCACTGACCTCTTTGCTTCACTGGAGTGTAACCACAATATTGCAGAGGCTACAAAGAGCCTGGCAAGGTTTGGGTCACTCTTCCTCAGTGGGAAGGAAGGGACTGCACCTAATCCAGTCTTTAGGCAGGACATCTATTGATTTATGTGAGTTGACTGCAAAACTGGCCCCATCCTTATTTATTCCTCCATCCACAGGCACCAAACCTAGTTCTTCACTGGAGCATTGCTATTCTGCAAGTACCACAGCTTTCTCCAAGACCTCGAAGCAAAATGAGACTGCTTGTGTTAGCTAATCCTGCATGTTGTATAGTAAGGACTCATCCTTCACATGCCGGCTGCCAATCGCTCCAGCTCTCCTGGGTTTGTGGTTTTAGCAACAATGCCTGGACCATCCCCAGGCTGGGTGTGGTGAGACATGTTAGCATGCTCTGCTGCCCCTTCTGGGACGGCCTCCTCACATTGAATAGAACAGCACTGAAAGTCAGACCTGTCTATCTGGCTACTGAGTCATCACTGCCAGCCCAAGAGGATCAAGAGGTTAGATGGTTGCAGCTTAATGAGGACTTTTCCTAATTTAACAGAGGGAGGTGCTGTAGAACAGCTGCATCGCCTCCTGGCTCTTTTGCCTGACCTTACTTTGGGCTTATCGTTTTAAAGAGATGCAGTAGGGCATGAGCTGAACCTGTCTGGGGGCTGTGTGCCCGTGAAAGCTCCTTCATGGAAGCTGAGCTCTGGCACATGAAAACATGCAGATTCCAGCCAGAACTGGCTTGAAGCCAACCAGCTCAACACTCAAGTGAAGCAAATACACAGCCTGCACCCGTCTGTGTAGATGTGCCATTGAGGAGGTCAAAGAAAAAGATGAAGCTGCTGTCAAGGGTTGTCCAAGACTTTTCCCAAGAAACATTTTCCCTGCTGCAGGACTTGTCTGGAGCAACCCTCCTCAAGGGGCTGTTTCCTAAATGGAGGAATTTACTCACAGCCTGATGTGGGGTTGGGTTATAAAGAAATTATTTGTGACACATGTTACTGAATGAAAAGAAAACAGTAGCACTGAGCACACCCACTCTGGGATCAGCATGATTTATTCCCTACCACTGGATCTAAAGGCATCTTGGAGGGGCAGCAAGTCTGCTGCTGAGTCCCCTGGGTTGTCTTCCCTGCTCTATTCTTCTCTTCTTCCCTGTGTTGCAAAGACGACTTGCTCTTCAATGTATCTAAGTATTGCTAAACAACCGAAAGGTGCTCTGTCACCATATCCTATGGTCCAGAACCCTTTTGGAAGCTACACATGGGTTTTCCTGACCCAAGGGAAGGAGGAGGGCAGCCACCCTGACAGAAGAACAATACAGAGAAGTCCCATTCAACTGAACTTTGGCCAAGGAGCAGATCATTGCTCTGGTTATTAAACTGGAAGCCTCAAATTTAACTCCTATCCTGGGGTATCTGGGAAATGGCCATTGAAAGAAATTCAGCAAATATGCCTTCAGGTTAGTGCAGAGCCCCCACTTTGTGCACAGTTTCACCCCTGGCCAATGCAAAATGTGTTTTGCTGCAAATACGGTGTGTGAGCTACCAACACACTTTGC
Organism: Oreocharis arfaki; assembly: GCA_013398015.1. Lineage (NCBI taxonomy): Eukaryota > Metazoa > Chordata > Aves > Passeriformes > Paramythiidae > Oreocharis > Oreocharis arfaki. The sequence continues at coordinate 105,738 of VZRR01014157.1, read as the reverse complement.
GGGGTGAGAACTGTATGCAAGCAGATATTTACTGGATGAGGATCCTGCAAATGGAGGCACATTTTGTCTGTGTACTTGGAGGAACTTATGCAGGTCCTCCCCGTATGTGGAAGAAGCCAGGTTATTTTTCTTTTCACCTATTTTTGCTTGAGTTTGACTAGAAGATCTTCAGACACGTTTTGATACACACCGAACACACCTGATCCCTGCAGGACTCTCAGTATGACTGTAATGTGGCAAAGTTCTCACCAGAGGAATGTAAAAAGAACAGTTCTTCTTCCTCTACCTAGGTTCAAAGACTGCATTGATTTTTACATTAATTTTATGTGGGTTCTGATGAAAAATCTGGCTTAAAAAGTACTTTCCAAGTTTATAAGTTATCAATTGCTGCTTTCAAGTCTTCTGCGTGTGCTGCATGTTTGGGGTAACATACGCCACAACATGATGGATGAAGTAAATACTTTCACCTATGCTTGATGATCCAGAGTGAAAATCAACAGATTCAGGAGAACGTGTCTATAACATAATTCTCCCATGGAGATCTGACCTTCCACCTTTTCAATAGGATTACAGTGGGGGTTTTATTCCTATGCTATGAACAGTCAAGACTAGACACCATTTCCCCTTAGTCTGCATCCTGTTTTTGAGAACAATAGCTGCATTTTTGACTGAGTGCCAGCCCATAATTCATGCTTGCCTGCATCCTTTGGAGCACAGATTTGGCTGATACTATAATAATTCAGTGCATTGAAATGACTGTTTCAATTAGAGCAGGGCTTTGGGGTTTTTTTTCCTAGTCAGTAATATTATTTCTGAAGATTAAAATATTTTAGAAGTAATAAACAAGGAAGAGAGGCCTCACCTCTTGATGAAATACGGGTGCATAAATTCCCTTGACCTAATCTCCAGTCCACTCAAATATGATACAGCTCAAAGTTCAGCTTGGGACCAAATTTTGTTGAGTTTTTGCCATGTTTGGGACAGACAGCTTGAAGCAGATAAGAGCAATCCAGTGAAAAACAGAGGGAGAGGAAGGCAGTGGTCAAGATGGATTAAATTCAACAGCTGGAGGAAAAAAATGCATTAGAAGACTGAATACCTTGTACAAAGCCTCAGTTTTGATGGTGTCACCAGCTTTCACCCAAATTGTCCTCTGAGCACAGTCCAAAAAGTTGCTGGATACATTGAACTTGCTGAGCATCAGTCACCGTCAGTCCCATGCATGTTGTTGGTACCCTTTGCAGAGCAAAAAGTGAGCACCAAGAACACAAGTGCCTTCACTGATGTGACGGAAACTATCCCACCAAACGGCTGCTCCCAAGCAGGAATTTGGAAATGCTGATTTAATTGTCCTGGGACAACTTTTATTCAGGCACTTATGCTGATCTGAAAACTCTCCAGGATTACGAGAGTTGCCTCTGAAGGCCTGAATAATTTGCATTCCAACACCTGTAAGTGCAAAGTGATGGGAAAGCATCTGCTCCCTTCCTCTTCCAGGAGACAGACTCTCCTGGGTCTGTCTGCTGGACAGACTTCCTCGGGTTCAGGATTGATCCCAACATACATTTACTTCTCTGCCACCAGTGAGACTGTAAAAATCCACCCAACATTTGACTTACATTTTCTATGTGTTTCTTCCTTCTTCCCTGCTGATTCAGAACGTTTAAAACATGCCTTTCTGTTTATGTTCTTTAATTCTCCCCCTGCCACTATGAAACAATTCTCATAACCTTTCTGCAAAGGTCCCATTTTTCACACCTTTCTCAGTTGCTGCTTGATCGCCTCTGAACTCTCACAGTGTCTGGCTGGAAAATTTTGCCAGGTTTTTTAACCTCACTCTTGAGATCTAAAGGGATCTTGAGGAGCCCCACCTGGGAACTCTGCAAAGCAAGACAGCGGAAGGCAGATAGGAGCAGCTGCCATGGAGCTGCGTCTCATGACCTAGTAAATTATCCCCAGTCAGTGTGTAAATGTTACTGGACATAGTCTTAGCCTGATTCATTCGTCAAGTGAAACATGAAGATGATTTAAACTGATGATTTTAAATATCTCACAAGCAAGGAGAGGTATAGAGAGTTGTGAGGGCTTGGCTGGTAAACAGACTGTGAGTTGACCTCGTTCATTTACAGCTGAGACATCTTCAAAAACTGCACTGGTTTAACCAGAAAAATAACTGCCATACTTTCCTAATGTGCATAGCATGTTCAAATTTGTGGGATATCTGAAACAGTGCAGTGGAAAAGCAAGAGAGTTTTGAATGTTTGTATGGAAAACTTTGATACGTCTTCTAGGCCTTTATTATTTCAATAAAGTTTTAATTATTATTATCGGAGGAAGGAAGTTAGGGAGATCTGCTCATTTTATTTCATCCAAATAAAGCAAGATCTTTCTTTGAGATAGGACTTTATTCCCATAATAACTCTATCACAAGATCAACATCCAAACAAGTTGTGAAACAGGAAGTGGTAAGAAAAAACACCAACACCGTTTGGTTAATGAGATGCTGAAGGCATTGGTCCACAGACCTCAGTAAGTGATTTAACTGTGCATCACTCAGGTACTCTGCTAGGAGACAACTGAGAATACTTTGTGTGGGTGAATCCAGAGGTCTACTGAAGAGCAGAAGAAAGTGCATGATGCACACCAAATGAAGTGACACACTCTGTAGTGCACACACGGGTAATGCCATTGCATTTGATTGCATCTACTCAGAAGCCTCCTCATGAGCAGCCTGAGGAAGCAAGAGGCTGGAAAAGCAATTACATGGTGAGAAAAGATGACAATATAGTGTTGGATGTGCACAGACAGGGAGTTGTGCAAAACATTCCTCATTGAAATCTGTTCTTGATTTTTGGGTTTGATTACAGTTTTAAGAGGGTAAGCTGACAACAGACTTCAGAGATCAGATCTATCATATCAACCAGTTAAAGCAAAGCATCTGGGACGTAAGTTTTTCAAACTGATTCTGAGTTTCTTGTCCAACAGTAAGTTCAACTGTATACCCATAAAATAGTGTTCAGATGTCTTTGAGCTACCCTGGGGTTTGCTGCCTGAGCTCCAACTGAGTGTCAAGTATAGCTCGTTTGCCTCTCTATCCTGTATCATATCTGCAAATTCTGTATTTATACAGCCCAAACACCAGGAACATCCCAAATGGCACTAGTTTCTTGCCATAGACTGAACTAGCAGCCTATGTTTAGACAATCAATTCAAGCCTTTAGCTCCAGGGTAAGACTAAGCTTTGGTCTGTACCAGCAATAGTGCAGCCAGCAGGACCCGGCAGTAACTATCCCCTGTGATGTGCACTGCTGAGACCACACCTCAAATCCTGGGGTCAGTTTTGGGACCCTCATGATAAGAAGGACACAGAAGTGCTAGAGCGTGTCCAGAGAAGCGCAGCAGAGCTAGGGAAGGGTCTGAAGCACAAGTCTGGTGAGGAGTTGGCTGAGGGAGCTAGGGGGGCTCAGCCTGGAGGAAAGGAGACTCAGGGGGAACCTTCTCACTCTCTACAGCTCCCTGAAAGGATGGTGTAGCCTGGTGGGGGTTGGTCTCCTCTAGCAAGTAACAAACAATAGGAAAAGAAAATGGTCTCAAGTTGTGCCAGGGTTTAGATTGGACACTGGAAAAAATTCTTCACTGAAAGAACACTGAAAAATAATTGAAAGCATTGGAAAAGGCTGCCCAGGGAAGCGGTGACAACCACCCATGGATGGATTTAAAAGCCATGTGGATGTGGTTAGTGGTGGCCTTGCAAGGGCTGGTGAAACACTTGGGATCCATGACCTTAGGCATCTTTGCCAACTTAAATAATTCCATGACTCTAAGATACTTACACATAAATGCAAACATCACCCTATGAGCTTGTGGTCATCACTCCTTTTGCAACTAGTGAAGATCTTGTCAACACAGCTGAACAGAGTCTTGGCTCATTCCGTATCAGGGCTGTGGGTCTCCCAGACAAACTGAGTCTCCAGCTCATGTGGATGTAGAGACCATATGGGAATTTAGATGTCTGTCAGAGGACTCAGATTTCATAATCCTTCATGATAGTACTTTCATTTTAACCTCCCTCAGTGACTTAAATACCATAATCTCGGCTATAGAGGGAGACAGAACTGACCAGTGGTGGTTCACATACCTCAGCCTTCCTAATGAAATAGAAAATTGAGGTTGTGGTGGTTTTTCTTTCTCTTTTCTCCTATAACATAGTGTTCACAACACATACGACATCACGACTTAATGTCCTCCTCTGCAGGAAAGGAATTGTTTTAATCAGAACATCAAGAAACATGGAAGAATAGTACTTCCCAAGTGTCTTGTTCAGGCTCTTCCCCTCTGCCTTCTGCAGTCCCAGCAGCCAGATTTTTGTGTGGAGAGAACAGTTCTGTCCTCCAGGGGTTACCTAAATGTCCTTTAAGGAGCATGACATTCTGCATATTGAGACAAAACTGAGGATAAAGTAATAGGATCCATGTAGCACTCCCCTGGTCTGGAAAGAAGGGCAGCACTTAGAGAATAGAAAACACCCATGAGGGTAGGGGAGGGAACTGGACTAGCCATCTTGACATGGAGTTATCATGGCAGCTCTATTTCCTGCTACACTTCCTACAGGGCCTTATGCAGCAGTGATGCTTTGGCAGTATCTATCCACTTAGGAGACTTGGTAAAGGGACGTTCAAAATAAAGTTCTGTTGGGGCTTACACAAATATGAAAATGGTTCTGTGCTGTTTGTGGCATTTCCAAATATCCCAAGAAGCAGAAATTCACAGGAAATTTCCACATCAAACACAGTCCTCTAGAGACTTCAGGCATCAGGTGGAAGAACCAGCAGCTAAACAAGGACCGCAAAGACTTATATTTTGGGTTTAAATATCTAGAGTGGCAATTAAAGCACTCAAATAATTTTCTGGATCTTCACCTCGGGGGGCATCATTCTTTCCAAACAGGAAAGGAGCTTGATTTAGGGGTGATGGGTCCATTTCAACAATTCAATCACTTTCCTGACGCCTGTGGTGTAACAGGGACAGATTAAAAAAACACACAGTCTTGAATCACATATGTGAGGCAAGAAACTTACGTAAAAGTCTGCTACAAAGTGTTTTCCAAGAGCAAACAACAATCAGTGAAAATGGTGGTTCGAAACTCTTCAATCTATGCTTCTTGTCAGAATTTTTTGTAACAACATTTCAAAGTGAAAGGCAGCGGAGTGATAAAACTTGTAAATATTATTTTTAAAGTCATGAATTACAATGTAAGTACTCATGATGGGAGGAAGTTCTATGACATAAAACATTTTTGAATGAAAACCTTACCTGATGGGTCTCTTCTAGAATTTCAAAAGGTAACTACCATTATTTTATTTTACATTCTCCCTGTGTCCCAGCACTAATTGATATTTTAAAACATGAAAAGATTCATATAATTTCCACAGCCTAATATTTTATGTCTATTTTATTTTGGTTTACTTTGCTTTGCTTCACTTAGCAATAACTGGGAGGGATGTTATTTAGCATTAGCTAATTGAAATATTTCCTTATCTTCTCCAGAACAAATATCATAAAAGCAAACTGAATGTAGCAATGATTTTTTTTTTTTAGATTTTATTGTATGTGCTTTCTGCAGTAGAAATATCTGAATTAAAATTGAAGCTCTGGCCTTAAAAAGGAGACAACTTCATATTTTTCAGAATTTTCATGGAAAATTTTGGAAATATTAACTTTAATTTTGAGCTACAAAACTGGGGAGGTGGAAAAAAAGGAAAGATTATGTGAACTCAGACTTCCATGAGCTGACTAGCTCTGTCCTCATCCGACATCATCAGCCACTTTTGCCATCTTTCTGGACACTTCTCCTGCCAAATCCCTTCCAATGCTTGAGTGCAGGGAGCAGATGTCACTTACAAGCTCTGTTTCTCTGCTACTCTATTCCTCACCTAAGTGCATGACCCATTCTTGTATCCCAAAGATGTGAAGAATAATTTAGAACAGAAGGAGCCTCTGGAGAACTCCAGTCCAGCTCCCTGATTGAAGCTGGGCCAACTTCAGCGTCAGAAGTAGTTGCTCAGGGCCTTGCCCTGATGAGTTTTGAAAGTCTCCAAGGCCTTTCCAGAGTATGACCTCTCTCATTATGAAGAATTTTTCCCGTATGTTTAGTGTGAACTTCCCCAGCTACAGCTCTCAGCAGTTGTATCTTGTCCCTTCAGTGAATATTCCTGGGAGGAGCTGATGCTTTTCCTTGTAGCTGTCCATCCAGTAATGACAAAAGATTTCCCCTCAAGACTGTCTCTTCTCCAGGCTGAACAAGCCTAGTTCCTGCTTCTGGTTCTAATTTCATCCTGAACATTCCTTCCTTATTCTTCACTGTAAGGGTGACAGAGTACTACATTAGGCTGTCCAGAGAGACTGTGGAGTCTCCTCCTCTGGAAATCTTTAAAACTCTTGTGGACATGATCCTGTGCAATATGCCCTGGGTGAACCTGCTCTAGCAGGGAGGTGGGACTAGAGGATCTCCAGAGGTGCCTTGCAGCCCTAACCATTCAGTGATTCTGTAATTTGGATTCCAGATTTCTGGTTTAGCTATTCTTATTCCCCTTCTGTTCTCCTTGTGCCATACTTCCAGCCCATTCCAAACTTTCTTGTCTTTGGTGGGTTTTCTACCTGAAAATGGAATTCTCTCCCTCACTGGTCTTCAAGACCAGAGACTCCCTTCTGCACCCCCTTTTCTGGGAAAGTCAGGAACAGTAAAGAGGAATCTCTTCTATAGTCACCTTCCAGAATGTTTCTTCATAGAGTATACTGTTTATGAGCTGGAAAATCATGAAGTCGCAGAGTGGTTTGGGTTGGATAGAACCTTAAAGAACACCTAGTTCCAGTCTCCTACCATGGGCAGGGACACCTTCAGCTAGACCAGGTTGCTCCAAGCCCCATCCAACCTGGCCTTGAGTACTTCCATGGATGAGGCAACTACAGCTTCTTTGCAACCTGTGCCAGTATTTTACCACCTTCACAGTAAAGAATTTCTTCCTCATCTAAATCTCCATTCTTTTATTTTAAAGCTGCTCCCCCTTCTCCTGTCACTATCTTCCTGAGTAAAAAGCCACTCTTCCTCTTTCTTATAAGCCCCCTTTAAGTATGGAAAGGCTGCAGTCAGGTCTCCCATGTGTCTCCCAAATGTGTGTCTGATGCAACAGCTGCTAAAAATGGACTGGAGGAGGGAATCTGTGGAACCAGCTTGGCTCTGCAACACAGCAGAACAGCCATGATCAATAGCTTGGAAGAAAAGAGACTCGGTGTTGCAGGACTGTTCCCTTATTTTCGCCAAATTTTTTCTTAATATCGTGTTGCATCAGCCTCCAAACGTCTTTGCTTGTGAAAGAGTGTAACACAGCCTGACAGACCCTTCTCAGAAAGTTATTCCATGCGTTTTCAGTTTCTTCTTCCTCCCACTTCAGTTTCACCCCATTTCCCTGGTAACTGATACTTTTATTTCAGTTTGTTTCTTCCCAGGCAAATAAGAGAGTACTGAATAGATGGGGAATGTACTGAATCTATGGGGAATGGATACAGAGAGGAAATGCTTTGACTTTCCAAAATATTAAGAGGCACTTACAGTCCTGTATACTAACCCATCGTGGCTAGTTTAGGGCTGAGCAGGGTCCCAGCAGAGATCTGTGGCCAGAGACTGGTACCCTGTTGGGGTGTTATCTTGTCTTGGCTTTGAAGAAAACCTCAAGTTTCTAGAAACTGAGACTTGATTTTCCATGGATGACCAACATGAGTCATGACTTGCTGAGCTTGTAGGGACCCTCTCTGGGAGCGTTTCTAGTGCTTCCATCTAGACCTTACATCTACTTGATCCCACAACAGAGGATTGTTTCAGGAAGAAAACACAGCAAACTGTGGTAGGAGATGCTTAAGGGAGACCTATCGTTGTTCATCATGGAGAAGAGAAGACTGCAGGGAAACCTCATTGCTGTCTTCTTGTACCTAAAGGGGTTTGTGAGAAGGAGAGAGATGGACTTTTCATACAGGCAGATAGTGACAGGACAAGGAGCAATGGTTTTAAACTGAAAGCGGGGAGGTCTAGATTAAGTGTTAGGAAGAAATTCTTGGTTGTGAATATGGTGAGGCCCTGGCACAGGTTGCCCAGAGAAGCTGTGGCTGCCCCATCCCTGGAAGTGTTCAAGGCCAGGTTGGATGGGGCCCTGAGCAACCTGGTTTAGTAAGTGACATCACTCCTCATGGCAAGGGGGTTGAAATGAGATGGTCTTTAAGGTTCTTTCTAACCCAAACCAGTTTAGGATGTATTTCTATTGTCCTGTCTCATGCAAACAGCTGCAGAAAGTAAGCCACTTGTTGCATGTGGCAACTTAAAGAAAACAGTTTGGACTGACTGCATAAATCCCAAATGCTCTAACATTCAAAACAGCCTGTATCATGCCTACTGTCCTGGTTCCACTGAGATAGGGTTAATACTCTGCTTTGTTAAACTATGACACCAACCCACTAGGACAATGGGGCTGACTGGTGGAAAGATGTGTAATCTCTGACCAATGAGTACCTTTGATGTAGGATCAGGTACTTTAGCACTTGGGCTTGTTGCAGGCGCAGTAACACACAGGACAGGCAAGAGGTGGGGCTGAGATCTACATACCCCTATTCTGAATAATTTTGAACAATGTAACATAAAGCTCACATTTCTCCCTGTTTTCCCTCTCTTTTATTCATATTTTCTTCCCCTCACGCTTCTCATCTCATCCAGATCAAAAGAACTGGCTGAAGCAGGCTCACATCACTACTTGATTATGCTGCTAACAGAAAAATCCAAATGAGCCATGCTGCACTTTACTTCTGAGACTTACACCTCAAAAAAACTGTTTCTGCTCCCAAGGAAGTCAATGGAAGTCTAATTAGTCCCAGATGTTTAGTAATAACAAGCACTTCCTTTTGGTAGAGCAAAACAAAAGCAGTGTTAAAACCATTAATTAAATGGGCTTGGCTCTGTCATCAGGTTATTAACTAATTCTAGTCATGGCAGCCAAGCTAATACTGCCTCTCACAGAAGGAGAAATACTCTTGCCATGCTAGACATAAAAGCCATGAACTCAGTGTGTGGTAAATCAGCATCTGGGCACACAGCTTGGTTTGCTTTCACACCAAAGGAGAAGTTCACCATCCTCAGCATTGAGCTTCCAATTTGTCCCTCGGATTGCTGTTTGTGCAAGCCTTCTCCTAAAGATTAAGGGCTTGAGCCAAAGGGTAGCTTTGGCTTTCATAGATCTTAGATCAGGCCCTATTGCTGCTGATGGTTCGTTCAAATTCATAGGATCACAGAAATCACAAAATGGCGTAGTTCGGAAGAGATCTTAAAGATCATCTTGTTCCAATCCCCTGCCCTGGGCAGGGACATGTCTTCTTCTAGACCAGATTGCTCCAAGCCCCATCCAGTCTGGCCTTGAACATCTCCAGTGATGGGGCAGCCACAACTTTTCTGGGCAACCTGTTCCAAATTCTTACCTACATCTCTAGTACATCTCCTTATTCTCCATTGGCGGTACTCTAATATATGGAGCAGCTGTCCCTGCTTCAGGATCAGAAGGCAAAGGTCTAAGGCGGAGCCTGAACACCATAGAAAAGTAGGAAGACATTTCTTTTCATCTGTGGAGCATTCCAAGCTGGTGCTTTAATATATCCACAGCCTTATGCTTTTTACAAAATTCAAAGGTGTTTTTATTTTACAAAATTCCACAATGAAAACCACCAGCCAGTTTCATATATAACTGCTTAAAAAATGTAATTATACACCTTTTTGCAGTGTGGTAACTTTGACATTCACTAGCTGGAAGAAACAGAAACAGAGCAGCAATTTGACCCTGGGTTATTTACCTGGACATGTTTCAGTTTGACCTCTATTTCTCTTATGTGCCTGAATGGACAGTTCCTGGCACTAACAAGACCTGATATAGTTCCTCTTCATAGCAACTGAACCCTGTTAGCAGGTCAGGCTCCCACCCACGGTCATGTTCCCTTCAAAAGGGTGAATTTTCTGTGAGGGTACAGGACGTAACATTTGTGTCAACTTTTAGCAAGGCAACAGGCCAGCCATGTTAAACCCAGGACAGAACGAAGACCTACAGAACTTTTCTTGCAGCACATCCTCTAGACAATGACATAATTTTGGGAAAAGACAATAGAAAGACAGATCTGAATAATGGCCCAGGACTGTGTTCCCTATGCATTATTTCACACTGGCATCTTCAAAACACCTTTTTGAAGTCTAACTTCCCGCGACCTTTAAAAATAGATATATTATTCTTCCGCATTGAAATGCAACCATATGCAGTGATTTCCCAACAGTTTTTCTTAGAAATATAAACATTTCTGTTCAATGTTAGCTGGTTGAAATTCATGCTCCAGGATTTTTTTTAAAAAAGCTTCACCCCAGGGATGACTTTCTTCACATTAAACTCAGTTAAATATATATTGCACACAAGGGCCAAATTTCTCCTCTTTGAGTTAAACCACGGATCTGCAAAACATGGCAAATTCTCCTTCCAGTCCCTGCAACCCAGACCAATGGTGCAAGTCAGGGGCAGTTCAAAAGCATTTAAAATCCACATCTGAAAATCAAAGATGAGAATTTTACCCTTCATTTCTACACACTGTCAGTGTAGCACCTGATTTCTTCAGTTTTCAAGGCATTTTGTGTTCCTATGCTTTAAACTGATGGCTAAAGTTTTGCCTGCGGAAGCAAAAAAACGAACCCACACCAATGACGATCACAGATAAAACTAATACAAATGTTAATATAATGAGGATGTTGATTTTCTTCAGATCCTCTTTCTCACAGTCTTCTGGTCTAATGTTCCTGATGTGCATTTCGTCCTGGTATCCAGAATTCTGAGTATGCTGGCACATTAAATGCTCCACATTGGGGATCCGAACATTTTTGTTCTGGATCATTGATGAAAGCCAGATGTTTCCACAGCAGTTGAGTGGGTTCCCAGAGAGATACAAGTTTTTAAGTGAATTTTCTAATGCTAAAATATTGCTGTTCTCTAGTGCACTGAACCTATTGTTCCGTAGGTCCAGAACTTCTAGTGGAGAGTCACTATCCCACTTAGGCAGCCAGTTCAGTTGATTTGCAGAGAGGTTTAAATGTTTAAGGTGACTAAAACAAGGCAAGTCAATATTTAAATCTATCAGGCTGTTACCATGTAAATACAAACATTCCAGAGACTTTTCCAGGCCTGATAATGCTTTAAGTTCTATTTTCAGTCCCGGGTTCATGGAGAGGTCCAAGACAACCAGAGAAGTCTTGTAGAAGCTGTATGCTGGTAGGATGCTGAGCATGTTGTCGGCTAGGTACAAGTACTGAAGAGCAGGAGAATCGATAAATGATACACAACCACTTTCCTCTCCAGCAAGTCTTTGCTTAGCTAATCCCGAGTACATGCTGCAAAGGCTGATATTATTGCTCTGTAGATTAAGAAGTCTGAGTCTAGGAAGATTTGAGAAGACGCCAAACTGCAGGGTTTGAAGATGGTTGTTTTGTATATAGAGCTCCTTTAAATTTGACAATGCACCGGCATAAAGGAGAAGGTTTTGCAAAGCATTGTAGCTCAAGTCAAGGACAGTTAAAGAGATCAATGCACTGTCATAACTTACTGCAAATGCCTGAAGACAGTTTTTGCTGAGATTAAGGGTGTGAAGGGACAACATTGATTCAAGAAACTCATCTGGAATGGACTTGATTTCATTATAACTTAAGTCTAAATATACAAGCTGGGATAAATAAAGAGAACTTTTGTTTCTACTTTGCTTCTGATCAAGAAGATGGAAAGAAGCATTTAGCCTTTCATTTTCCACATAGTCCATTTTATTATGAGGGGATTCAGCAGTGAGCTGGATTAAATTATTTGATAAATTCAGAGTTACCAGCTTATTTACCTGAGGGAACACTGGGAAGTGAAACAGTTTGTTTTCACTCAGATCCAGACACCTTAAGCTATATTCATCATCTGATTTTGTGGTGTGGAAGGACTCAATGCTGTTCCTGCTAAGGTCAAGTATCTCCAGCTGCCTGAGGTTAAAATCAGAGATGCAAGTAATTGAATTCTTTGAGAGATTGAGTTTGGACAGGCTCACTAGAGTCTCAAAAGCACCTTTTTCTATTTCCATGATGATGTTGCTCTGAAGATCTATCTCCACAAGACTGGGAGATCCCTGAAACATCTTTCTTGATATCATTATAATACTGTTGTCTGCCAAGGAAAGATACTGCAGTGCTGGAGCTTCTTTAATGAAATATTCCACCATCCCATTGTACAGACTGTTGTGGGACAAGTCTAATATTTCCACCTTGGGTAAGAGTCCAATCCCCTCTGTGCCATTCTGAGCAAGCTCATATAAGTGATTGTTGGCTAAATTTATTTCCAGCAAACTCTTCATGTGTGCGAAGACTCCAGGCATGATGAAACTTATCTGGTTTGAGCTTAAATCCAGACACTGAAGGGAAGTGTAAAATGATAACGACATTTCAGGAATGCTTTGAATCAAATTTCCAGACAGATCTATTTTGTTTACATTGGGATGGATCTCATGAGGGATTTGGTGGAGGTCTTTGTTGTGGCAAAATGCCTGAGAGTTTGCCTGCCAGAAAAAGAGAGAAAAGGAGTTGTCACATGACAAATGAAAAACATCTTTGCATTAAATATAAGAAAAAAAAGCATTCAGCATCCAGGCAGATGCTTCTTCTGAAACACTGATCACTATTTCTGAGCATTCAGACAGCAAGAGCAACAATCCTCATTAGCTTCTTTGCAGCTAACAGCACTCATTTCATTTTAAAGAGATTTCTGACTTCGAACAGTAGAGTTTTATCTTCATGTGATACCTACTAAAAGTTCTTGTATTTGTACCTTTCTCCTGGACTCATTTGAACAGTCCCGAGCTTCTCTGCAATCAAGCACCATTTTGTCACTTTTGTGCTGGGGTTTAATTTTCCCACTTTCATCACTGTGTTAGATTTCGCAGACTCTACTTGCAGTAATAAGCAGTACTTGGAAGAGCTTCACTCTGTGGGCAACATGGGTTCCAGAGCAAGGAGGTATAAAAACCTGTAAGGATCCTATAGGACAAACCCTGTCTCTCCTTCATAGCCACATGCTCAAATATTAGCCTTCCCTTAGCCATGGCTTAGTTAGGCGAGGCAGCTTTAACCAAAGGGGTCATTCAACAACTGAGACATTTCTGATGCCAAGCTCCAAACTCATTCTGCTTTTATCTTCCATGTTTATACTTTTCCTAAGGCAACAGTTCTCTTCTACTCGCAAGGGGAGCACGCCTTATGAAACCACGCACACATGACACCTGTGATACAACTCTGAAAACACAGATTATGTAAATTCAGTTTTTGAGAGGGAAAAAGATGTGATGGACAGTGAGCATCAGGCATTTTCAGGCCAATTCTCAGCAGCAGGGTAGAGAAAAAAAACAAGCATCAAAGTCAAATCCATCTCCTGGATGCATCTGTGTTTAATTGCAGCTAGGGCTGAGTTCTGTGTCCAGAGCAAAACTTTGTGTGGGTGTTCATAAGGAACACTGGAAACATAACACGACCATCTTTACATAATCATCAAGTTCTATTTTGTTGTTAAGGAGAACATATAGCAGCAGGAGGAAATGGAATATGAAAAGCTTAGGCAGCATCTAATTTACTGGAGGAAAATTCTTGCTATTAATGTATTTGGGTGTTTGGGTTGTAGAAAGAAAGAACGAAAGAACAAATGAAGAAAGAAAGAAAGAAAAAGAAAGAAAGAAAGAAAGAAAGAGAAAGAAAGAGAAAGAAAGAAAGAAGGAAGGAAGGAAGGAAAGAAAGAAAGAAAGAAAGAAAAAGAAAGAAAGAGAGAAAGAAAGAAAGAAAAAGAAAGGAAAAGAAAGAAAGAAGGAAGGAAAGACAGTTGAATCTTAACTTCTATGGAGAAGCAGAATCCAGATCCCATGACTCAAAGCTTTTCAGACATCAAGCAAATACTAAAAGTCAAAAATATTGAATCCCATCTGTTTTATATGAACTTTGAGGTGAATGAAGTGGCAGATCTGTTTAGAAGAAGTGGGGCGCTAGTCAGCATTTTGTGAATCTCTTTTGTATCATCTGAGTTCTGGAGACCATACAAGAATGTGCCATCCAAACTATAGATGTACACAAGCTGCTCCACAGTGCTATCCATGACACATTTTTCCCAAAGATCCCAAGTAAATCGACTATTAAAATGTAAACCCCTTCCTCTTTTCCCTCCAACTCACTCAAATCTCTCTCAGCTAAAAAAAAAAAAAAAAAGAAAAAAAAAGGAAATTTTCTGGTTTCTCCCTGACAGTATTTTTTTCCTGAAAAGTCACTGTACACTTCCTCATCTTGAGTTAAATTATGCCCAAAGTTGGCCTTATTTCCGAGGCACAAATAGCAGAGCAGGAAACCTCTTCTTACTCATTTTTGGAAGACGAAAAAGCCAAGAGGGCGCAAAAATCCAGGGTGAAAAAGCAGAAACTGCTTTGCAACCTAAGGCAGATGCCAGGTTTCTTCTCGCATTTTCAGCCAGATCCCAGCAAGCGCTGAGCACCCTCCATTGCCACTGGGCACTTAGAATCTTACCAAAGTCCTGATGCAACTCCTGCCAATGCCAACAATCTGCTTTGCATTGAAGTTGATGGGGGAGAGGTCAGCCACCGTTCACCATGTATCTTGCATGATTTGGCTTTTAATCTCCATCCACAGAACCCTCCCAGTGATGAAAGGAACTAATAAAATCTATACCTCCCACTATCTGCCATTTGTTCCTATAACATTTCCCCTCTCATTTTTCTTTTAAAACTTTCATTCCTTTTCACTGACTATTTTGATCCTCACTAAATTTCTTATCTTGTCTCTTCTGCACCATCTTTTCTCCCCCAAGGCTCAAACTGCATGAATTTCTTTCACATCAGCAGTAGGACAAAGAGATGAAGCATGCCTCAGTGGTATGGAGCAAACAGCATCTGTTTGGTGTATCTCCTCTCCTCTCACCCCTTAGTCCAATGGGTTGGTAGCCTGAGACTGGAAAAGAGGTTTTTGTCAGTCTCGTGTTCTGACTTCATCATCTCTGCTAGTGCTGCCATCAGTTTGTTTTAAGTCCATTGTCAAGAAGTACTGGAGGGTGAGGACCTCTTGGTCCCATTAAGATACTTGCAAAAAAAAAAAAAATGACCCAACAGTTCAAAAGCTGGGCATCATTTGGTTTCTGACTCCAGTTCTTCACTGCTCAGCACTGGGTGGAAGTTTTCACCCACCTTAGTAAGAGCCCTACAAAAAGGAGTTGGACTCAAGCCCACCCTTGAGTTCTCTTCTATCAATTCATGAACATTTGAACCAAGAATCTGGGCTGGAGCCACTTGGCCCTGGCCTGTACTTGCATGGTGTCCCTGACTATTCTCAGAAGAGCTGCCCAGATAGAGGCTTAGCTACACAATCAAACCTCAGCATTTTGCCCAGGTACCACACGCGAGCTGACCTATGACATCTGGTTATGCATCTGTCCTTGCGTCAACTCAAGGCAAGGTAAAATAGAATTTCTGAAAATCCCTTCCCTTCTATAAATTATTTGAAATCTCTTCCTTTGCCAATTAACATGAATTAGCAAAATCATCTTTCTTTGGGAGGTAAAATATTATATAGTTGAAGCTTTGCCTGTCCTTGGAAAACAATATGAGTTAGGAAGAATGTCCTGGTATTTGATCTGTTCCTTGTTGTCTCACAAGCTGATAGATGTGCCATAACTGGACTAATCAGTGCAGTTCACCCTCATGTCAGGGGTTTGGCACGGACTGCTTACTTCCTAAAAGCTTTTCTACAAGGGTTTAGTTCAGCAACAGAAGCACCCATGGTGACTCAGAAGGCAGCCCAGGTTTCTGACTCATGCCTCTTCCATGAGATTTGGGATTAAAGTTTCCACTTCTGAGCCTCTGCTATTCTAAAGGCATCACCACAGGGAAAGGACAGTATGGAACAGTGAGGCTGTGATGTAACGCAGGACTGTCAACGGACAGCTAATCAGCTAATCCAGTAGCTCCTTCTCTCTTCAAGCTGTGCTTAAATCCACATCAAATGCCCAGTTAAGGAAGGCAATCAGCATGGACATTAGCAATGCTGAGCTGTTGATTTACACCAGGTGATCATCTTGGCCCCTGACTGCAGCATGTTTTCTGTCAGGGCTGATTTTATCCCAGCGTGGTTGTATTGTTGGCGTGATGAAAGCAGTTTACAGTGGAGTAAACTGGAGGCAAACAAGTGTGTGTTTACGTCTCAGCAATCAGCCTGGTCTGTGACCCATCAAGAAATGGGATGAAGCTGCTTGGATAATTGCATGTCTCACCCAGCCTTCATGTGACTATGACACGGGACCCAGGCCGTCCTGTTTACAGTGGCTTCATCAGTGTTCCCTCTCCAGCCAAGGAACTGAGCAACCCACTCACCTTCCCAAGATCTTTTTATATATACACTAGGTCTTAATTTCTCTGGAATTCAGGAAGTGCAGCAATATGGCAGGGTGGGCAGGAACGGAATGAGTCTCACAAGGGAGATATGTGGGAAGTGGCAGCTAGCAAATAATTTTTTCCCTATTTTGGAAATTCTTGAGGATTTGTGCTGGACAACTTCGATGTTCAAGGGGGAAAAAAAGTATTTTTAAACATCCTAGTACAGTCAGAAGCACTTGAAGAGGAAAGGGAGAAAGTTCAGCTGTGAATAACATAATATTCTATCAGGTGCTTGCAAAAATTCAAGGAGCAGATTTTCTGCTGGAGCAAGAGTCTTCGTTATTTCTCTTCCCTCCAGCAGAAGTCAGGTACAACTTCCCTGGCAGAAATGCTGCATCAGGGCAGAGGAGGTCAGTTTACTTGTTATTACAAAAGAGCTGGTATAGAAGTATTTCACAGAAGATGCTTTAATTAAAGCACAAATAACAACTGATATAAAGAGTTGATTTTAAGTTCAAGTTCTTTCTCTGTCTCAGCCACAGAAACTGCATACAATCTTAAGGAAATCAAAACAAATTTCTTTTAACAAGCTCCTCCTTAGAAAAAAAGCTGAGATAATGACCCTTCTCTGCGCCCCCTCCTGCCCTTTGTGTGCTGTCACTTTAACAAGGACACAGCCTGACGGCAGACTGCTAAGCATCCCCTAAACCTGCAAATCCCACCTCTGCCATCACAGGGAGCCTGCTCCTGGGGATTTCCCTTCTCAGAGACCGTAGCTGCTTGTGCAGTGCCTGTAACAAGGGGGTCTCAACCTCATTCAGGATCTCAAGGGGCCTAAGTAGAGAGACAGCCTTACCATATCACAGGATGTCGCCTCTGAGGGTTGAGAGTTAGAGGTTTCTTTGTTCACCACTGCCAGGAAAAAGATGATGTATAGTTTCATGGCTCTGCAGGTAAAAGTAATTATGGTTAGATTTTATATGAGACACAGTGGTCAATACATGCAAAAGCTGGAACCAGGTCATCATCTAACATAAAGAAAGACACGAGCAGAGCAATAAATTAAGCCGTCTCTGAGCATACAGCACTAGTGACCCACCTGTGTAGCTTTGCATCCCTTTCAGCCTGGTGGGAAGAGATTTATATGAGGACTTGAAAGGAAAGTCCAAAGCATTTCATGGGTTTTCCCCAGTGTGATTTCAGCTGCTGCCTAAATGATACCCAGGACACTCAACAAAGTCCAGATGTTCAAGATGGGCAGGGTGTCTGGCATCATGGAGAAAGAAAACTACTGAAAACCAAATTATCTTCACACTTCCCATAGACATAGCTCAGGTGCTTTCAACTGGGCTGAAGTTTTGGGATGCCATGTCCTGAGCAAAGCGGATGGGTGCCGCTCAGAAACAACCAGAAGTGGGAACAGTTTTCATTTCCATCCACAACATTTTCTACTCCTCTTATCCCAGAGTGTCAAAAACCTTTTATGTGTATATCGTCGTTGAGTTAATGCAAGCTTAAAGAGTGGACTGTGACTTTTCATTTTACACGTTCCAGGTACAGACAGGTTTTAAAATACATTTGACAGGAGATCATAGAACCATATGTACCACAGAATCACAGAATATGTAAAGCTGGAAGGAACCCGCAAAGATCATTGAGTCCACTCCTGGTCCTGCACAACACCATCGCCGAGAGTCACATCCTGTCCCCGAGAGTGTTGTCCAAATGCTTCTTGAGCTTTCTCAGGCTTGGGTTGGGAAGGACTTTTAAAGGTCATCTCGTGTAATCCCCCTGCCATGGACAAGGACAGGTGCCTTACAAAAAGACAGATTTAAAACAGAATGGATTTGTGTGAAGCAGAGAATTCATAAGAGTTTAACTGTTTGGAAAGCATTCCGTAAAAGAGCACAGAACTGCAAAAGGAGAAAACAGCACTGGAAGGCCTGTCACTGGACAATGGAGGAAAAAGGGAACCAAAGCCAAGGGCAAGCATCCCTTCTTCAAACAGCTCCAAATGCAACCCCAATCCCACGCACAAGCCACTGGCATCAGTGTACTGTTGCTCAATGGCTTCCACCCACAGAGCGTTGAAAAGCTAGAAACAAAAGAGATGGGATCATTCCCAGCTGATGGAGATCCCTCTGCTTAGTCACTTTGACAGATGCAGCTGATGGCCCTTGACAGCATTGACAGTCACTGAACAGCAATGCCAACCAGTTCCAGATGGGAATCTGCCTGTTTCTCCCCTTCCCAACCAGAGAACAGAGCTGTGTATTAGGAACAGAGAAACTGGGGAGACCACAGCTACTCTGTGTACAGTTTGCATATTCGTTCTATTTCACAAAAAAACCCGAGTGATGGATGATGATCTGTGACCCCAAGGTGAAAGAACAAGTCGCAGTAATGGCATCAGAAGTGTGTTCCCATCGAAACCAGACCAAGGATGTTAATTCTCTACCTTTGAATCAATGTTTGCAAAATATGTTGAACTCATCCTATGGAAGGAAGAATTGCTGATGTCACCATCTATAATGTTTCTGCTGTCCCCCTCTGTTCTTCATTCCCCATGCTCAGAGAAGTTGGAACCTCCTCTAAGGAGAAGAAATCTATTTTTATCATTTGAGTATTAGTTTGCTGAGGTGGCAATAAAAGACAAACACACCAGTGATTACCAGGCTTTTCTCCAAGCCCTTAAAGGGAAATCCTTTCTGTTCAGACACAATGAATTAAGCTGAGGATGTTACCCACAACAGGGCACCACCCTGAGGGATAGCATGTGGCCCATGTGCTCTGCAGTGTCTTCCCTTGTCACACTGCCAGTGCAAAAAAAAGTCTCTTTGCCTCTTAAATAATAATTCTGACACAATTCAGGGTCTTAACATACTTTGAAACTTCCTAAATTTTAGGCTTATTAAGCAACTGGGAAATTGATGTATTTGAACACCAAAAAAAATGTTGTAATGGTTTGCCATGTAAGGTAAATCTGTAATAAGCAAGGATGCTGTTCCTCAAGGTGTTTCTAACGTTTTCCAAGATGCCTCTCAAGGTGTCACATCCTGAAGCTCATCAAGGATGTAGTGCTCTCTTCCAGCATAAGACCACATAGGTTGTCCTCACAGAACCATTTAGTTTGGAAAAGCCCCCTAAGACCATCAACTCCAGCTGTTCTCCCAGCACTGCCAAGGCCACCCCTATCCCATGTCCCCAAGTGCCACATCCACATGTCTGTTAAATCCCTATAGGGATGGGGCCTCCACCACTGCCCTGAGCAGCCTGTGCAAGTGCTTAACAACCATTGTGGTGGAGAAATTTTTCCTGTTATCCAAACTGAACCTCCCCTGTCACAACCTGAAGCTACTTCCTCTTGAGCTGTCATTGTACAGCCCAACCTCCTTGCTAACGGAGATTCCCTTCCTAGGGTAGTTTTCCTAGTTCAGCTGTCCAGCTGAGGAGCTTTTCCTATCTTGCTTTTCTCTGAACAACCTTTAGATCCTTCTCAGGAACCTCTAGTGTGACACAGAAGTGCATTCCCCTCCTTTCTACCCTCTGGGCAGGTCTCAGCATCCCCCCACCCTCTCCCAGTGCCAAGCTCAGGGCTTACAGGACCCCCATTCCCTTGGTGTGAGAGAGGATGTCTACTGACACTAAACCCTTCCGGCTGGCACTGATCTCTCAATCTACAGCTTACAAAAACAGTTTGGGAACAGCAGTAGCAACAACTCAACCTAAAGGAGCTTTTATTGCTGTGAGGCTTTCCCTGACTTGAAGCAGCTTCATGATCAGTGCCAGTTTGCTCCCACTGCCAGAAATCCCAGCGTACCTCAGAGCAGGATTGAGCTCTGAACCCTATTTAAAGCCACAGCTTTCCATTACAGTACTTCAAAACCACCTAGTGCCAACCCCAGCTGAAAAATACAGGTGGTTTCAGTCAACATCACCCCCAAGGAGTATTAGTAAGTTGGTAAAATAATTATAGAAGAAGTGTACCCTAACCATGTCAGCATGTCCACTTAACAAATAGGAAAGGCAGAGAAGGCAGAGAAGACCAGTAATTTGCCCCAAATACATTTCAAACCATGGAATAATAACAATTTATTCCCAGTTCCTTCAGAACAATGTTTGCCTCCATCTCTATCACAACATTAATCTTGAAACTACTTCATAGATGTCGTTTGCATCTAATAAAGACGGCACTTTTCAGATTTACCCCAAATGTAATTTTTGTTACTGCTTAGACAATTAACAGAGATGCTCTCCTGTGCCAAGGAAAGTTAAACACAAGAGAACACACAGAACACAAATTAAACTCCCTAGGGTCTGATCCTTTTCCACACAAGACTCTTTCCTGTTAACTTAGAGCCTTCAGGGGTTAAAAGGGTGACTGTTTCACATTTACCTTGTTTCAAGGGTTTCTTGCATCCCCAAACACCGCTGATCATCTCTTTAAAAAGCATATCCAACTCTTCAAAATCGATTCAGTCCTGGTATCACTGCAATTATTCTTCAGCTTCATGTTCGCCCATTCTAGACAACTAGTGTCTCACCCGTAACTTCAGAATGAAGGCATTTTCAGGGAAATAACCTTATTTGGGACAGTGTCTGCTTTAAATTATGTTGCTTGTCTTCCTCTCCACTCCTCTCCGGGCTCTTGCTGGGTCCTAGCCACCGCTGTTCTCCAGACGGAGTCGGCTACTGTGCAACATCCTGAAGCCCTTCCTTGGGCAGGCATTGAGAAACGGGGATTTTTGCCAGAGGAACTGTCAGGATTGGGCTGTGGGTTTGCTCAGGAGAATAAGTAACTTATTGGCAATGTCATTGTTTGGCTGTGTGCGTGGGGCATGACAGTGTGTTTACCTTGGGGTTTTGTGTCTGCAAGTTACATTCCTGGAGGGTTGTAGCCTCCTGCACCTAAATCTCTCTCTGCATCTTTAGAGAAACAGTGCTTGAGGATTAAATGTTTAAAATTCATGGCTGATAAACATAAACCCCAGAATCTGGAAACCTGTTCTGGAAGAAATAACTTTTTTCTTTTTGCAGTCATCCCACTAATGAGAGTGTGACTGCAGTCTGCTGGCAGGACAGAGGTCCATTGTAGGCTACAACACACTTGATGGGTTTTCATGGCATGAGGCAGGAATTAGGGGTAAAGGCCATGATAAAGGCATTTTCAGATGAGCTGCCGAATTTTTGGTTGTAAGTACTTAGTGCTGAATATACTGGATCTGCTGGGAAGAATTCCCACTGCAAAGGAGCGCTTTTGTCATGCAGTAGATGATTTCAAATTGCCCAAGCTCAGCTTTTTATTTATTATTTTGTGCTGCCCTCTAGAGCTGAAGTAGCTGGTTTCCTCATTTCCTTTTGCTAACTGAGTTTTGCTCCAGGAAAACCCTCCTCTACATAGATTTCCCTGCTCTTTTCTCCTAGAGACACAAGCCTGAATTGCCACAACACACTTTTCCCGTGGTTGAAATTATATGCCAAAGACCTGGGCTCTTAGTTTGCTTGGTAACGCACCCTGAAATGAGAGGTATAAACCACAGAATTTTAGAATCCCAGAATGGTTTGGGTTGGAAAGGACCTTAAAGCTCATCTAGTTCCAGCCCCCCTGCCATCGGCAGGGACACCTTTCACTAGACCAGGCTTCTTTTCTAGCTATAAAAATACTATGAAAAGGTGACAGGGGAGGACATGATTAGGTGAAATGGATAGAAAAATACACATTAAGCTCTCAGGAGAATTGTCCACCAGTGAGATTATCACAACCTCAGACAAGTTTCCATTGACTGGGCTCTCATCAGATTAGTTTTGATCACCTGCCCCCAAGCATGTCATGTCTCGACTTTGCAGTGCTGTTTTTCGCTTCATCCCTTTGGCACGGTTCCTGGAGTCAAGCTCTCCATCTGCAATCCTCCTTGGGTAACAAGGAAACTCATGTTGAAACTGGGGACCACTGTAATATCCAGAGATTTAAATGCCTTTTGGATGCTCTGGGTTTAGAGTTTATCTTGTCAGCAGTGTGCAATAGCACTTGAAAAGCACAGACACCTCCGCAAGGCAAACCTCAAATATTTGAGGTCTCCAAGAATAATAAATAGGTTTTTTTTAGCAGGATATTTTGGTCTGATTTGAAGTACAAATATCATGCCTCTAATTAAGAGCAGTGAGTGGTCAGGATGATGACAGCTTCCAATTTTTCTACACCTGTATGTTCAGAGCACTTTAGGAAGTTTGGATTTACAGGGATAAAAATAGCAGTGGTTTTGGTTGTGCTTTTTAAAAAGCCAGCTCTGTTCTTCAAGCTGTTTTACTGAGTAACCAGGTAGCTGTGCCAGCTGAACTGTAAAGAAGAGCCTGGACAGAAACAAATGCCAAAGCAGGAGGTAAGGGCATGCACTGATTCTGCTGCTCAGGGCTGTTTTTCAATAAAACCACATTCTCAGAGGACACCAGCCGCACTGGGAAAGATCGGTGCCTTCTTTGTCCTTTCCCAAAGGGGATCTGTCAGCAAACATTTTCAAAGCCTCCAATGCATTTGGCTGATTTCCCAAATTTTCAGTATTTTTAGCTTTAGGCTACCCAGCAGTTTACACCTTAAAGTGGTGTTGAAACATTAACATGGTATGGGCTTAGTAAGACATGTCTGCAGGGCAAGTGTCACCTGCACCAGTCAGAGACTGGGTCATAGCATAGAAGAATGGCCCGATTTGAAAGGGACCTTGAAGATCATCCAAGCCCCCTGCCATGGGCAGGGACACCTTCCACTAGACCAGGCTGCTCAGATCCCCAGCCAGCCTCATCTCCACCACACAGATTGGAGAATGAAGCTTTTTTGCCCACAAAATAGCAAGGGCTGTACCATCCCAACAATGTCAAAGGGTTTGTACCTGCAACTCTGTGAAATCCTGATTTTCCAGTGGTGTCTTAGCAGTCACTTCCTACTCAGTTTCTGTCGATGTCAGTTGAATTTCACCCTCTGTCACCTGAAGTGAGGGGCACCTCACCAGACCTCTCATCTCCTCCAAATCCTTTCCCTAGCATGGCCCAGAGCAAGAAGCAAAAGCAAATCCTAGCTGCTGGCTCTCACCAGATCGGTCTACAAACTGCTGCACATTTCCAAGGGTTTCAGAGAAACAAGAAAATGTCTTGACGATTTTGTGTCTTTATTCTCCAGACCTTTTGGAGTCTGTCCATCCATAACGCTGCTGCTTTCTAAGGCCCCACTTTTGGTTGAGTCCTGTGTCAAGCTCTATGAATCAAACTCTCCAGAGAAGTAAATGAAGCAAGTTCCTGCCTTAGAAAGTGGGTCTGAATTGTAAATGCAGAAGTGGGACAAGTCTTGCTCCCTTCTGGCTAGAATAGCTCCCTGGTGATTCATCCCACAAGGGAGCTGGAGACAACATTAATATTAACCCTACTAAAAAATAAAGAGCCAATGCCATCCTCAGCCACAGGCTTCAAGAAGGAGGCACGGCTCCAGCTCCTGACACTCTACAACATCTCCAGAAACTGATTCTCCTGGTTTGTTTCGCTCCTGCAATCTGCACTGTGCTTGGCATCTCACACGCAGATGCAGCCCTTATTTCCTGGTGTCAAGTCCACATATCAAAATAGACACTCCTCCATCTCTTGTAAACCCAACAACGCTTTTCTCCTGTCTTTTGAAGCTGCTGCCTTTCTTCCTCCTTCTCTTTCTGTCCTCTGTCCATGTGCATCTTTATCAGGTGCTCAGCCAACAGCATTTTCCCACCAAAAATTAACATTTCCAGTTATTGAGGTTCCCTATTTTATTCACCCTTTTTCCTCCTACTCTCTCCAGGAAATAAAATGTAAATGAACAAGAACTGAATGAAACCCACAACCCTGGAGAATTTGTGAGTGAGGGGATGGGCAAAGGGACAGAGGGAGATGGGAAGATGAAAACCCTTACATCAGCAAAAAGTGACATGTACAGGCATTTTCAGATTAAACTATCTAACCATGAAATACTCTCCCTGGAGAAAAAAATTCAGATTCAGAAACCAAAGCAGAATATTTTCTCACCAGCTTATAAAATATGCTTTTAATTCAGCAATATTACTTTTTATAGACAGTGAGGTCAGTATTTGGGAAAAGGTATACTCATTTTTTAAGATCCAGTAAGAGAAAAAATGAGGTGAGGAAAATTATTTCTGATAGATTTGGTGTACATAAAACTGATATCCCTCCTTGAATCCATCCATCACTGTACTAGTAAAAGGCCAAGCACTGATACAGTCACTAAGATGTAACCATCTGCTTTAAAAAGAGATGACTGGTTGTAAATTTTCGTTCTTGAAAACTAGAGGTTTTCAGCATTTTAGCGCAATATGTTTATTTTAAAGTTTAAATTATTACATCTTAGTAGAAAACCGAAATTATCACTGTTGTGCAAAGCCAAATTATTGCTTCTATTTAAGGGAAGCATATTTGTCTTTAATCAAAAATACTTTTATCCAAATAGCAACTATGCTTAGCCTTAGAAAATTTACTGTGACTTTCACATGAACTATGATTTTCTAAAACTTTACTACTTCCAAATATTGCCTAAACATTCATTCATGATAACAGTTCAGATGCAGCAAAGCCCTCTCAGAAAATCATTGTTTACCCAAGGTGATATTCAAGCTGTCAGGATCTTAAGAGCAGCAAAATAACCCTACTATACCTTGTGCTCCAACAGGGAGAGCTCAATGACAGCACCGATACGAAGAAGAGCAGATGAACCAAACAGCATTTTGCCTATTTTACCCATTTTACCCAGGGACTGTGTGATTTGCCCAAGGCTCTATTAGGATTCGGTGTCGGAAAGCTGGGTGAGTGACATTTAATTAGTGTACAGTGCTGATCTATGCAGCACTCCTGGTTCAGAAGGCTACAATGCAGTAACAGCATAAACAGACTGAAGTCCTGTGAAGAAAGAAAAAACTAACCACCTCTCCATCTTCTATTCCTGCAAACACAGAGAATAATAACAAAGATGGTGTACGACAACTGTACTGTTATAAACTAACCGGTGTCTCCTTAATGTAAATGATCTAACTCACGCAGTGCAAGTCCCTGATGGATTAAATATACAGCTGGGTGGATAGAGCCATCTACACAGCGTGTTTAGTCAGTTCCTCAGCCTATTCATAAACACAGAACATTTTATTTATACAGTACCTTCCTCATTTGTGTTAGTTTTAAAGGCTGCAGCTCAAAGTCACCAGAGCCCTCATCTCTCCCGCAGCTGAAAGTGCAAATTTCCAGCAGGCTCCCAGGTTCACACACGTCTCCACATACCTGCTCTGTGGCTGGAGAAGGAGAAGGTTTCGTCTCTGCTCGCAGTTTTTTTTTTCCCCGACTCTCCCAGCAGCCTTTCCAGTACAAGCCGAGGAAGAGTTTCCTTGGGGAAGTTGTACCTCTGTTGCATGCCAGCTGACTAAAACTCTGCAAGCGCCAAGAGAAGTTTGAAGTCACAGGGAAAAAAAATACTCCCCATAGACTAATCCTTTAATTCATTCCTTTGCAGTCATGAGCTCTTATATATTCCCGGGCTCCCCAGAGCACGTGAATACATACCTCCGTAATAGTTTTAAAATGTGTGTGTCCTCTGCACTTCTCTTTATTTTCCATTTCGTTCATTCAGCCTTGGCTTATTTCCTGCAGTTTCTCAGCTGGTAATTATGCTTCTCTCACATTGACACATGAAACAGTCTGTGAATATCACAAAAAATCCCCTCCACAGGCTTTGGGGACACGTGCTTGTCTCTCAAGTCATCCGTGCCTGTCCCACAGCTGTCAGCCTGGACATTCTCAGGGGCTGGGGTAAATCAGAGGCACTGAGCTGGCTGCAAACCTTACATTTCAAGTCCATGCAGGATGGGGTGCATAGGAAAAGGGTATATGGGAGTAGGGCAAGCACATCATGTTTGGTTTCCCAACAGTCAGCTGCATCTCCATGGCACAGCAGTGGGATGGACAAACACACCCTTGGGGAAAAGGATAAATTCAATTCAACGCTTGAATGGGTAATAGCCTAAGTACCTTCTAAAAAGGGCTGTGGGATGCATTTTGCTTTCTTTACTTTGGGTGTGAAGCTCCCTTTTATTTCAGTTGCAATGCTTTTGTGTAAGTTAGTGGGGGACTTGGACATTGTCTGTGTTGTATTCATCTGCTTAGATGTGCCCTGATATCTGGGTAGGTGTTCAGTGGCTCTGCATGTTCATTTGCAGCACCGTAAACCTCTGACAGGGTTTTGCCAGCTCTTCAGTGGATGTCTGAGGACCAAACTGAGTCTTGTCTTCACCAGACAGGATAAGACCTCCCCTGGGCCACTCAGCTGGGAAGCTCCCAACGGGCACCAAGGATCAAAGAAAACATCCCAGGAACCACTGCAAACCTCCCACCTTCTCCCCTGCATGTACAAGGAGCATCTCAACTGAGTGATCTCCCTCAGAGAAGAGGTTTCCCTTCAGTATCATGTGTTTTATCCCCCTTTCAGGTAGACATGCAACAATGGACAAGAATTTTCATTTAAAAAAATGAGGTGCTGGCTCCCTTCTCCCAGACAGCATCAATTCTGTCCTGCTTTCCTGGGTTTGCTTATCAAAAACAGCTAAAAGCTATGTCCTTTTATACCATATGCCAAACAGCTTTGTGAATTCCGCTAAACATTTGCAGGCTCCAGCTTTTGCCTCTCCGTGACAGGTTCGTTCTCTGCAGCACACCAGGTCCTGTGAGTCAGAGTTACTTCAGACCTGCACCATACTGGGAGATTCAAGACGAAAACATCTACAGATGTGAAAAATGTGGTTTGTTAAATATCTCAGTAAATATACTTTGCTCATGTTGTTGCAATAAGATTGTAATAAGACTAATCATTTTAATAGTAACATGTACATAATGGTAACAAAGGAAACAATAATAGTTTTGTTACTGCCTTGACTATTGCCTATGTACAGGTGTAGCTGTATATGCATAATTTTTTTTTGTTGCGGTTGTTGTTGTTATTATTATCATCATGGGCCAAAACTCACCTCGTAGCCCACAGTAGCTTATTTGGACAGATTGACAAAGGGAGTTCACCAAGGAACAAGGATATGTTGTATCCCCTCCTGTCATCACACCAGGACAACCTGATGTCCAACTTGATGTCACAGTAGCCAAGCCTGGAGGATGACCATGGACCTTACTAGAAATGGAGGTCCAGTTGTATTTCCCAGGTGGTGCACGGCTAGCTAATAGGAAAATATTCCATCACAGAAAGGATAGGAAATCTCCCAGCATGAAATCTCAGACTATATGGGAGCAGAAGGAATAATTCCCACAGATCCTGCTGCTGTTAGACTCCATCTCTGGTGTGTGGACAGCAGAAACTTGGGTCAACCTATGGTTTATTCCCAGTGACACCTGAGTGCAGATGGCTTTTCCAGCTACATCTCTCCCACCAATGATTTCTCTCCTGGGGAGTGATCATTGGCTGGATCCACACAAACCTCGCCCTTCTCCAGGGCAAGCTGGACATGTCCAGGTGTGTAACACCCTGTTATCTACCCCTGGATGGTGACCCCACAGCCCTGATATCATAGAGTGCCCTGAGTAAGGTGGGGACAGCGTGCAAAGTTGCTCTAGAATAGTGTAGAAGGACTGTGCAGAGCAGAAGCAGCCGAACCTGATACAGGCCCTGAAGAAATCCCAAAGACTACACCCAGCTTGGAGGGAACAATCTGTCTTGGTGAGGAAGGGTGCCCACGAGAGAGGTAACCCCCAATGTGGTTGATGTGAGGAGTCGGGTTATCTGACAGAATTGATGTATCCATGCATACCCCATGAAAGAACCTGAAGACTCTAGGAGGGACACCACACCCTGCAGACTTGTAGGATCTTGCCTCCAAAATTGCTTACAAGCACCAGTCCTGCAAATAATTTCTGCTGGTACTAGGGCAGCAGGATGTGGCAACTGGCAAATGCCACTTCAAAACAAAAAGACCACAGGTGCTGGTCACACAAAGACAATCCTCACCATTTCCTCCCCCTCCAAGCCTCATGGGGTTCCCATTCTTCCAGAGTAGAGGTGAACAGGCTTGGTTGGTGGGGCTGGCATGAAGACAAGCAGAAGTGCATAACAGAAAGCAAAATTCCCAGCTGCTGAGATGCTCCAAGACATCACCACCACTATAAGCATCATTATCTTGAATTCATGTCAGCCCAGTGGCCTTCTAGAAATTACATTAAAAAGGAAAAAAAATAAGAAGAAAAATAAGACAAAAGAAAGAAGACAAGAAAAGAACTGGCGGTTTTTAATCAAAAAATTTAAAAGATTGCAAAAGATTAGAGGTTGACCATGTGCTCACCTCACACTTAAAATAGGTCCTACCATGTCAACAGGATGCCCAACTCTAATTTTAAATTATATTTCTCAAGACTAAACAAAGTTTAATATTTATGCCTTGTTTCCTCCTGCTCCAATTATAGCTTGTTCTTAAAAAAACAAACAAACAAAAAAAAAACCAAACAAAACATGAGGAGCAAGAGGTCCGAGAGCTTTGCTCTGGCCCCTTTTTCTATTCCTGCTGGTGTTGAGGGAAGTTTGACGCTGGGAATATGATAATGCGTCACATGCTGGGATTTTGGCTTGTCCTGATGCTGGTGGTGAGCAGTACAGGGAAATTGTCCTGGCAAGCTGTGATTCCTGTCCCTTATCTGCCTCATCATATGGTGCCTGAAGGTCTCAGCTACTGTGCCTTCAGCTGAACTCGAAGAAGAAGCTGCTCTTGGCATGTCCCTGGACCAGGCTTGGCTCAGTCCACTCTGGTCCCAGCCATAATCTTCCTCAGGTCCACCTCACCTCGGGCCATTAAGACATCAACCTTGCAAGATGCAGACAGCTCCATGTACAACTGCAAAAGAGACATACCTTAGCTAGCTCTGAATCAGCCAGCAGTGACTCAAGTAGCTGTGCAATTCAACCCAAAAGCAGGATAAAAAATGCATGTCCAGTTCTGCTGAGACACTTCACACTCACCCAGCCAGATATGACCAGCTATGAAGCAGTCAGCTGTGTCCATGTTATGAATCAGTGATTTGAAGGATGAGCACAGTCCTGGGCATAGTCCTGGCTCACTCTTAGGTGACAGGGTCCCCAGGCACCACTTGATGCCCTGGCGAGCAATGACAAAAAATTGAGCAAGAACGCAAAGTTCACAGTGCTCAAGAGTGGAGCAGCACAGCACTCAGTTTGTGGCATGCTTACACATGTTGTACATCACTTGGAGTGGCAGATATTGTGGAAACTCCTGGTGTAAGTAGGTACTACTGCACAATAAAGATGAGATGGTTTTGGTGATAAGGGTCTTCTGCACACTGAGAGACCACAGAAGATAATACAAATAAGTTGGGAAGGAAACGATTCCCTAGATGTGGGGGTTGCTGGGCCATGCAGCAGTGAGGCAGTAAGGGAAAAGGGAGATGAAAAACATGTGGGCAAAACTCCGAGACAAGTAAATTCATATCACAGGAGCTTCAAAGTCTCATAATTTTGGGGGGATTGAAATGGGGCAAATGGAATTTGTGTTTGAATTGTGAGGGGCCGAAACCATCTCCAGGGCCCTCTGGTTTTATTTCCCATCTCCTGTGGACCTCAGACATACACCATTGCCCAGCAAGACTTTGAGGTATTGCTTGCAAGCAGAGTTGCCAGGTGAACGCCTTGAGAGGATGGAAATAAGGACAGAGAGCTCCTGCCTCGCTTGCACTTGCCCTGCCAGCTCAAATGGTTGGAGGCAGCCTCCACCCTAACCCAGATTTCAAGTGTTTCTGTCCACTACTATCTGCCCACCACTTTTTCTGCCCACTACTATCCCCAGGGACATCTTCTAGCCTGTGTTTGAACATCCCAAAGCTTAATCATCAGGTTTGGGAAACTGTGCTCCATGGGACAAATCTGGTTTATCTTGAAATGCAAACCAAATGAGACTGATGTGGTTTCTACTGCAAATATTTCTCATAACTCTGCTCTACCACTGCAATAGCAGGAGGATCTATGAATCCAAATGGTGCCAAACAAGCAGCAGAACAGTTTTCTCTGTTGTCTGTGCTAATGGTGTTAAAGATCATGTTTCACTCTAAGCCTCCTGCTCCATTTAAAGTGCAAAATGTCATCCATTCTTCCTTGTCTTGGTTTCCTTTTGGGTGGGGGAATGAATGTCATTCATGTCTAGCATTTTCAGTCCCTGCTATTAACTCAGACCTTATGAAAATCAGTTTAAACTGTCAAACACCATTGAAATAATCAATTTTCCCTTTTTGCTGCCCCTTCTTGCCACCTCTTTCCTTTGGCTAGGTGGTGTCTTACTGGAGGGAAGCTATAGTGAAAGGATTACTGTCATTCTATGTAAAAGGCCTTGAAGCTGATGATGACACAGGTAGTTTTCAGAGCATGCAGAAAAGGATTTCACCACAGTTGGTTGAGAGTGTGATTTTCTTCCTCCTATGTTAGTTTTTTAGGCAAGCACTGAAAAGAAAAGAAGTTTGCAATCATAATCGTAGGGAGAGAAGAAGTTGGTTAGAAATGCTCTATTTTTGTCATGTTACTTAAACCTTTCGATCCTTCTCATAACAAGCCCTTGTTCCATCACTATGTCATCACTTTATTTATAGCTCACAGGTGTGTTATCTCCAAAATGTCTCTGCTTCCTGCACAGTGTGTTAGCTTTTCTTGAATAATATAATTTCCACCCCCAATGACATATTTCGGAATTTTTTCCATAAAGAAACAGGGTTGAAACCCTGACTTAAACCCTGGGCATGGTCCTTGCTGTGCAGACAGTCTGTCATGACAGTCCCTGTATGCACTGCTCCAGGTAGAACGCGATGCAGGAGGAGAAAAGTATCTGTACCATCTAACAACCCCTTTGGACCAAAGAATGAAGTTAGGAATACACTGGGACACATAGGGGAATATTGGAGTTATTTCTGTGGACTGAGAAAGCAGACATAGGGCAACAATGTGAAGGAAACAATCTTGCCCATCTATCTGATTTTTCCAAACACTGAAACTTAATTTGCTGCTGAACATCTTCTAGATTTCAGAGGTGGGATGCACTCAGCAACAACTTCAGAGCCAGTGCACAGTCTACTTCTCCACTAGGAAGTTTAGTGCACTGGAATGGTGAAATATGGGGAACACAGAAGCACAGATAATTATGCTCAAATATGTATCTCCAGCTTCCTGACAGGTAGAAGAAGTGATGGCAGCAGCTTTGAAGAGCTGAGTAAACTTCTGGTCTCCTTTTTCTCTTAGAAATTTGTAAGAATGATGTCACAGGTGAAAAAGATGTGGTATCTCTGATCAAACACAGACATGTACAAGGTTGGTATCTATCAAAGGACCCACTGATTCTGATATCCTCCCCAGCCCATGGAGGGAAATAGAAGCTCTTCTTGCTTGTGATTCATCTCACTCCAGCAGATGAGTCACCCACACAGACCTCCAACTTTCTCCTGTGAACAAGGGAGTGGTGAATGACTAACACAGGCATAGATTCAAAATCAAGGGAAGTTAGTCCCTTTTTTAGTCAGGAAACAGAGAATTTGGGGATTTTTTTTTTTTTTTTT
>VZRR01014157.1:0-73582 GCA_013398015.1 Oreocharis arfaki | reverse complement strand
TTTTTTTTTTTTTTCTGCTGGTGGTAGGTGTGCCTCCTGCTGGTGTAAATCTCAGCTTTTCAGCCCAGGTTGGACATATCAATTCCCTAAAATAATGTCCAGGTTTCCTTGAGAGAAGCCAGTTGGAGATGGTATCTCCAGATGTATTACAAATGTTATAAGTGATTCTGTCATTCTGTTGTTGCTTTGAGGGTCTGACATCCATCACCCCACCAAGCAAAGCCCTGAAGAAGATTCCTCCATGAAGAGCCTCAGTACCCCTATAAAGCATGTCCTCATATAAAAATGAAAAGATCTTTGTTAAGAAATTGGGATACAGCTTCTGAGGTTAGACTGTATGCCCCTTTTCCTCCTCAGGTCAAAGGTACTGTGTTTTAGACAATGATCCTTACAGATCTCATGACCCATCTAGAAGGTCCGTCTATGCCATATCATACGCATCTCCTGGATGAAGGGGTGTGCTTCTTTGGATTTGCTTTCTGGCATCAAGACTACTGTATTTTTCTTCTCTCCATATTACGAGTGAAAAGAAGAGGTCTTCTTTACTCACTGGACGTTCTCAAAAGGTCCCTCTTGCTCATAGCACACTTCACAACTTAATGGATGAAATCAGCTGTTCCCAGGACTCAGGACTATGAGAACGGACAAACCTACCCTTGCTAGGTTTAGATCTTAGTCATTTTCAGCTCTCAGGTAAGACATTCTTGATAAGGGACCAGTCCTTTTACTGTACATAAGTGAATACCCACTTACGCCCAATGAAAAGTGGGTAGACGTACAGCTCATGCTGACCTCTCCCATTCTCCAGACACACACATGCTAACACCCATGCCATCCATGAAAGAGGTTTTAGCCACAGCACTGAGGAAGTCCTTTCACTTGTGGCATTTCTTGTGGTTAACCCATGAACCACTTTAAGCTCAGCCCATTTCTTCCTTGAAAAATGCAGAGAATTTCAAAACAAATAAACAAAAAATAGCCATCAAACTGTGCCCTATGAGGTTGTTGTAATGGTTGAGATTCAGGATAAAAACTTTTTAGAAGGGCCTGCTGCACTAGAACAAGGGGTAATGGTTTTAAATTAAAAGATGGATGATTTAGTTTAGATATCATGAAAACGTTTTTTACAACAAGGTTGGTGAAACACTGGCACAGGCTGCCCAGAGAAGCTGTGGTTGCCACATCCCTGGAAGTGTTCAAGGCCAGGCTGGACAGGGGTCTGAGCAACCTGGTCTAGTTGAAGATATCCCTGCTCATTTCAGGGGGGGTGAACTAGATGACTTTGATTCCTTTCAAACCAAACTATTCTACGATTCTATAATAAGAAAGTCATTGGAGATGATTAAAGAAAACAGTGGTGATATTTTCTGGCCACTGAATGATTTGCTCTTTTGGATGTGCAGGGAGTACACAGGACAACTGATTTTCATATTCTTTGCCTGCCCTCTCGTGGTGAATGGGTGCCGATTAAGTGTATGCATGCGTATCTATTTCCATATACACATGTGAATGTATATGTATATATATATAATGTATGCACCAACATATACAGCAAAAAACACTCTCATCAGATTTGCACCTTGCATTTGATGTTACAGAAGTGAGCAGTAGTTAACAGTTTCATTAGCTGTAGCTGGTCTTTTTAATGCTGAAGATTTTACTGTGAATGGTTAAAATTTAGTTCAGATGAAATATTTCGGCATGAAAATAATAGGAGTATAGTGAAATATTTGTTCCAGTTTGGAGAGGCCAGGGAGGTCTCCATGTGTCCCTTTCCTCTCTATAAATAAACTGCTGAAACCGGGTGAGCTGTACAAAACCAAGAGCAAAATGTTTCTCCAGGACCAGTTCTTATGGCAAATACAGAACAGCATAAAAACAACTGCCACAGCATGGATGTGCCTTTTCCTACACAATGACAGTATGGGATAGCAGAGGAGCACAGAAGGTGAAAGCTTGGAGAAGATATATTCATTCACCTTTCATGGGGTTTATTTTCCAGTCATTTTCAACTCATTTCTCCTTGTAGCTGCAAAGAGCAGAGGGATTTGCCATGTAGTCCTTCACACCTCCTAGAAATGTGTCCAGCACCAGGGCGTGAGATACTGAGGATAAATATGTTCAACACTGCAGTTCCCTTGACTTACATAAGTATCAAAGGTATTGCCTAAACATGGTGTTCCAGCCTTTTCTCTTCAGATGACCTATTACAGTGAGAAGGGCAGCAAAGGTGATATTCATATTGATGGGCTTTGTCTATGTCCAGAGGAAAGTGAACAAGAGTAACTTCTCATCAACACTTTAATTCGCCACTCAGTGAATTTATTATCATCCTGATTACAGATTTACTTGGGATTTTGTTTTGAAGCCATGTACAGGGATCAGCACGCTGTCTCTGTACTCGCATAGCCTTAGGCAACATGGAGATTATGTCCATAGTCCCAAACTCCCCAGGGACATATAGTCACAACACAAAGCCTGCCAGAGTTGGAGAAGTGCTTGGACAACACTCTCAGGCACATGGTGGGGTTCTTGGGATGGTCCTGTGCAGGGCTGGGAGATGGACTTGATGATCCATGTGGGTCCCTTCCAACTCAGGAGATTCTGTGATTCTAATCTATGATTCTATATTGTCCAAACCCACCATTTATGGCACATTGTCCAGTGACCGGGGCAGTACTTTTTTGCCTTTCTGGGGTGACTCCATCTGAACAGGTCACCAGCTCCTGAGTGCTGGATTCACTTCTTAAATTGCTACCACCAGTGGTCCCTAGGCCAACAAGCACCACCCTAAACAACCTGGGGGCATATCTGGGGCCATGGATATTCCAGACGTGTAATTTGGGTGTTTGGAAGGGAAAGGCAGTTTATTAGCTGGCTCCAGTGCCAGGGAAAGGTATCAGGCAGACGCCATTTAATCAAAAGGGAATCTCCAATGCTTTCTGAGGAGCATCCATTCGTGCTTTTCTTTTTCTGAGTCCACAGAAGCAACACACAAGGCTTGTTCCTCTCATTGCTTAGGGCCTCTTGTTGTTCCAGATATGAGGAATGACCTGCTAGAGACCTCTCAGGATGTGAAACCTACTGTCCCATCACAACTGGAGGACTCCCTGTCTGGAGAGATTCTTCACTCATTTTCTTTCTACCTGCCCGTTCTCTGCTGGCTGGGCACATGTGGACAACAGTGCCCGGGTATGCAACCAAGGCAGGTTCATCCTAACTAAATGAAGACCATTTTGTCTTCTAACCTCACCTGGTCAGGGCATTATTGTCATGTTTCCTATCCCTCTCCAGATACACAGACACCAGTGTGCACAATCAGCAGTCTTCGTAATATCAGCCACAAGGACAAAGCTACAGCAGCAGGAGTAAAGAGGAGAAGGTTTTCAGGCCGATCCCTCCCCTCCATAGTGCGAGAAATGGAGCTCCTGGGGCCACCCTATAAACAGGACCTGAGGCTTGAAATCACCAGGAGTAGGGGGTCATATTTCCTTCTTGTTCTGGCTGTGTTGCAGTCAACCAGGGCAACCTCAATGACATCTCCTCATGAATAAACTCTGGCACCTTATTTGGATAACAACCCACAGTTATTCCCCCCAGTGCTTTCTATGTGATGGCAGTGTTCAGGGAGCCAGAGTTACAGATTTGGCCAGGCAGACAATCACCTCCACAGGGAGCCCACATAAGTAGGTGAAACAAAACCTCTATTTCCATACAGTGTTCTCAGGATACGGTGCCAAGATTTCACAGACGACTCAAAACAAGGACTGGGAAGGAGTGCTGTGCTCCTGTGATGCTTCTTTTTGCAAACAGCCACAAATCACAAAACTCATGTTCAGAGCCAAGCCTGAACTTCCTTTAAAAACAGAACTGTTTAGATTAACAGTTTTTAGGTTTGTTCTTTAAAACAATAATGTACCAAAGCAGAGTTCACATGCAAGGGAGTATAGCTCTGTGGAGAAAGACCTCAAGGTCCTGGTGGACAATATGCTGTCCCTGAGCCAGCAGTGCCCTGAGGGCCAATGGGCCAATAGGGCAACCCCAGGGTGCATTGGGAAGAGACAGCATTGCCAGCAGGTCAAGAGAGGTGATTCTGCCCCTCCGCTCAGCCCTGGTGAGGCATATCTGGAGTTTTGGGCTCATCTGGACTAGAGAGATATGGAGCTTCTGGACCAGGTGCAGCAGAGGTTACAGAGATGATGAGGGGACTGGAGCATCTCTCTTACGAGGAAAGGCTGACAGTGCTGGGGCTGTTCAGCCTCAAGAGGAGATGACTGAGAGGGGCCCTCATCCATGTCTGTCAGTGTCTGCAGGGAGGGGTCAGAGCATGGGCCAGGCTGTGCTCGGTGGTGTCCAGCAAGGGGACAAGAGGCAACAAGAAGAAATGGATGCCCAGGAAGTTCCTTCTGAACACGACGGAGAACTTCTTTCCTGTGCAGTGACCAAGGACTGGAACAGACCATCCCGAAAGGGTGTGGAGTCTCCCTCACTCGAGATGTTCCAGAACTGTCTGGACACAACCCTGTGCCATGTGCTCTGGGATGACCCTGCTTGAGGAGAGAGGTTGGACCACATGACCCACTGTGGTGCCTTCCAACATAGCCCATTCTATGATTCTGTGTGTAAACAAATTCTGCAGCTGAGACAGGGCTGTGTGTATGGACTGTGTGTGTGGACTAGGGAATGAGAGGCTGGAGAGCAGCTGTAGAACGGGACCTGGGATTACTGGTCCATAGCCAGTTGAACATGAGTCAGCAGTGCCCTGGCAGCTGAGAGGGATGTCCGTGTCCTGGAAAGCATCAGGCCCAGCATCGCCAGCTAAGTGAGGGAGGGGATT
This sequence comes from Oreocharis arfaki, assembly GCA_013398015.1. Classification (NCBI taxonomy): domain Eukaryota; kingdom Metazoa; phylum Chordata; class Aves; order Passeriformes; family Paramythiidae; genus Oreocharis; species Oreocharis arfaki. The sequence continues at coordinate 68,745 of VZRR01014157.1, read as the reverse complement.
GTTCTGCTCTGCTATGCACTGGGGCAGCCTCACCTCGAGTGCTGGGGGCAGTTTTGGGCATCATGAAATAAAAAAGACATTGTCATTAGAGAGCATCTGAAGGAGGGCAACAGGAATGGTGAAGGACCTTAAGGCTCCATATGAGGAGTGGCTGAGGTCTCTTGGTCTGTTCAGCCTGGAGGAGACTGAGGAGAGACCTCATTACAATCTTCAACATCCTCATGAACGGCTGAGGAGGGGCAGGTGCCAATCTCCTCCTTCTTGTGACGAGTAACAGGACTCAAGGGAATGGCATGAAGCTGAGTCATGGGAGGTTTAGACTGCGTATCAGGAAAAAGTTTTTCACTCAGGGTGGTTGGGCACTGAACAGGCTCCCCAGGGAATGGTCACGGCTCCAAGGCTGCCAGAGCTCAAGGACTGTTTGGACTAGACTCTCAGGCACACGGTGGGATTTTTGGGGTGTCCTGCACAGGGCCAGGAATTGGACTTGAGTGGGTCCCTTCCAACTGAGGATATTCTGTGGTTCTATGATTTACAGCACCAGACTCATAGTCCATGGTATAAGTAATCTGGTACTACAGCAAAAGAAACATTCAATAAACCAGGGTTATTGAAGATGTTAATTTTAGTACATCTGCAATCAGATATTATTCTGCATTGGTCAGACATTGCTCCTGATGAGTGAAGACCTCAAGGCTGGAGCTTCAGTCATGCAGAGTCAGTTTGCTGTGTTCTCTTCCTGCCCACAGTTTTCTGACTAGAGTGGAGAAAATTTAGTTGGTTTCCTGCAGCATTTCAAGATTTTGAAATGTTATTTGTTCCAGCTTTTGAACAAAAAAATAAATACAGGAGGAAATCAGATGTGGAGGTTGGCTCTAAGCAAACTGTCTCCAAGGTTGCTTTGGAATCAGTGACTGCGATAGCCCAGAAGACAGGCAGCTGAGCTGTCTGGCAAACAAACTTTGAAAACCAGACCATTTTCCATTTGAAAACTGCAGAACAACCACAGCCTGGCAAATTCAAACCATAGCAAAAAAAGCTTTAGCGCTTAATAAATATTGAAGACCAACTGGAATTTCAGGCATCATATTGTGCCCTTCATTTGGGCATCAGGCCTATGTGGATGTGTTATATTTCAGAATTGGTCCTTGGCCTTGTATCTGTTTTGACTGAATGAACTCATGGAAGCTGCTGCTTCTCCCATTCAAGACACCTGCCATGACCAACTCACATCAGTTCACACATCCAATTTGGCCACCTTGAGCACTCTTGCCAGGCCCTGCAGCCCTTCATTTTTAATGGGACCTGCCTAACCACTGAGCTGAGCCCAGTCTCCCAAATTCTCCCTGGGACTGACCAGGAAACAAGAGGTCTAAGGATGAGGAGAGGAAGTCTGCCTGGCTGATGCTATGGGCTGCAGTGGGGAAGGATACCCTATATTCTCCCTGTGGTTCTGCTAAGGGAGAAACAGCAGATTTTCATGCTGCAGTTGTACTTCTTTAGCCTTGAAAAATGACCCCGTCCATGAAGCCGTCTGAAATCTTGTGTGCATGGAGCTGGCTCCTGAAGGCGACTGTCCCCACAGCTTCAGCGCTGTGATTTAACGCAGCCCCCTGTCTCTGAAGAGCCCTCAGCAAACTCCTGCAAGATGCCCAAAAGTTGGCCTGCCTTCAGCTTATCATCCTCTCCAGGAGCCAATAGAGACTTGGTCCTTGGTGGGAGCGTTGAGTCCCCGGGGCTGGGGACGTGGCACAAGCCAAAGTAGCCAGAGTTCATACACCAATCATAGCAATGTAGCAACTGCTGTATACACTCTAGGATCTCTTTTCTGTCTGGGTTTTAGCAATAGTTCTGTTGAGGCTCTGAATTTTCATCTGACAGGGACATCCAGACATGCCATAAGCCAAAAACCATCTGAGGTAATCTTCTGTATCACAAATGGTCTCAAACACAGAAGCATCCAGTGAACAGTTATTCGATATCACCCTGAAGATGGGTTGATAAATTCTCTTCTTTTTCTGGCCGGGTTTGTTCCTCTTCCTGTTTTCTCCAGCATACTCACGATCTCTCCCAGACACCCCACAATGAACACATGCTATACATCTACATTCTCCTTTATCCTATCTCTCCTATTACGGCCTGTTTTCTCATTTCCCTTTCATTAATTACCTGGTCACATCTGGATTTTTATGAAGATTAAAGCTAAAAAAGAAATTACCAAATGTGGAGATTCAGAGTGTCACCACAGAGAATGGCTTTGGGTGGTGTGGGTCTTCAGGAGGAGCAGGAGGTGAGACAAAGAGAAAGAAGTGAGACAAAGAGCAAGATAGTTAATGAGAGATTGGGCAAAGAAACTGTAACTGTTAGAGAAGCAAGAAATGCAACTCTAGAAACTGAAGTTCATAGCTGCTAAACCGTTTGTTTGTAATAGTATATAAAGATGTGCTTTGTACAATAAAAGTTAGCTTTATATGCACCTGGCGAAGTCCGTGTTTCAATCACTGATAACCAAACTCTTCTGCATTCCCTTCATCCTCCTCTGCTTGTTTTTCTTTCCTGCTGAGCAGTGAATGAAGCTCTTCTTCATCTTCCTCCTTTCATTCTGCCCGTGGTTCCCTTGCACACAGTAGCCTCTGCTTTTCCATCAGCATCCTGCTCCCTCGTGTTATCCCTCCAGGTTCAGCCTCCTCATATTCTCTTCTCTCTGATGCTCTGGTGGTTGAGGACTTGTGCAGCCCCGCCACTCCTCTCCTGGCAGGCCCCACGTTTCTCTGTGCTGCCAGCATTTCCCATTGCCCTGGTTTCAGCTGGGATAGAGTTCATTTTCTTCCCAGTACCTGGCAACATGCTGGGGTTTAGTTTTAGCATGAGAATAATGTTGAGAACACACTGACTTTTTGCCTAGTAGTGCTTACTGTAAATCAAGGACTTTTCCATGTCCTGTGCTCTGCCAATGAGGAGATGCACAAGGAGCTGAGAGGGAGCATGGCTGGGACAGCTGACCCAAACTGGACAGAGTGATATTCCACATATCATGGGATGACACTGGCCAGATGCCAGGCACCCACAAAAGCCACACTCACTCTCCTGCTGCAGCTGGACAGAGGAGAGAAAATTTAACAAAGGGTTCATAAGTTGAGATAAGGACTAGGAGAGATTGCTCACTAAATACCATCAAGGGCAAAACAGGCTCAGTTTTGAGATATAACGTGAATTTGTTACTAACAAAATCAGAGCAGGATAATGAGAATTAAAACAAGCCCTTAAAAACATCTTCCACTCAATCTTCCCTCCTTCCCAGCTCTGCTGCCCACCCCAGCAGCGCAAGAGGACAGGGGATGGGGGTTATGGTCAGTTCATCACCCATGGCTTCTCCCACTGCTCTGGGAGAGGAGTCATTCCTCTGCTGCACCGTGGGGTCCCTCGGTGACAGTTCTCTGTGAACTTCTCTGACGTGGCTCCATCTCATGAGCAACAGCTTTCTGCAAACTGCTGCAATGTGAGTCCCTCCCATGGGCAAAAGTCCTCTCAAAACTGCTGCAGCATGGGTCACTTTTCCACAGTGAAGGGGTACAGTCCTTCAAGGACAGGCGGCTCCAGCATGGGAGCAGGGCCCCTCTCTCCAGGGGTCTCCCATGGGGTCACAGCCTCCTCCCACAAATCCACCCACTCTGGCGTGGGTCTCCTCCAGGGACTGCGGGTGGATCTCCGTATCCCTGTGGATCTCCACGGGCTGCAGGGGGACGGGTGCCTTACCACAGGCTGCACCACGGGCTGCAGGGGAATCTCAGCTTCGGCGCCTGAGCACCTCCTGTCCCTCCTTCTGCACTGACCTTGGTGTCTGCACAGTCTCACATATTCTCATTCTGCTCCTCTCTGACTGGAATTAAAACTACACCCCAAACTTTGTTTTGATTTCTTCTTAAATAAGTCAACACAGAGGCGTTACCACCATTTCTAACTGGCCCAGCCTTGGCCAGAAGCATGTCCATCTTTGGTACGATCAGAGATAGGCTCTACCAGATGTTGTGGAAGCTTCTAGCAGCTTCTCACAGAAGACACCTCTGTGGCCCCCAGTATCAAAAATCAGGCTATGCAAATCCAATACACCACACCACAGAACATCACGTCCAGTATATAAACTGGGCGCAGTCAGCCAGGAGGGGCCAGTCATTGCTCAGGGACAGGCTGGGCATCAGTCAGCAGTGGTGAGTAATTGCCCTGTGTATCACTTTGTCTGGGGCTCTCATTATTATTGTTGTTGTTGTTGTTATCACTATTATCATTATTAATAGTGTTCTATTTTACTTCGTTTCAATTATTAAACTCTTCTTATGTAAACCCACAAAAAGTTTCCTTTTTCTGATTCATAACATCATCCAACCTGGGAAGGAGGGGGAGAGAGTTTCTTTTGAATCCTCATGCTCCAGCTTCACTCCCACTGAAACTGGCATTGGTACCTTTTCCCTGGCAAACCCTTGCTTGAAGCTGAAAATGAGAGCCCTGTTTTAAACATGGCATCTCTGTTTTCCACAAAAACAAGCCTCAAACACACACTCTTTCCCTCAGCAAGGTGCAGAGAACCGGGAAAGCCATGTGCCTTCAGCTCCTCACCACACATCTGGAACAATGAGGTGGTGATGCCATTTCCAGGCTCTGGGAAAAACAGCAGAGGGTTTGAATAGAGAGATGGCAGCGAGGCCATACACCCGGGCTGGGGAGTACCTGGGGGGAAGGAACCAGCATCAGCTTTCACGGCTGTCTTCTCCATCGCATAGTCACAGAATCAGAGTCACAGAATGAACTAGGTTGGAAAAGACCTTTGAGATCATCAAGTCCAACCTATGACCTAACACCTCCTCACCAACTAAACCACAGCACTGAGTGCCACATCCAGTCTTTTTTTAAACACATCCAGGGATGGTGACTCCACCACCGCCCTGGGCAGACAGTTCCAGTGCGCAATCACTCTTTCAGTGAACAATTTTTTCCTGATGTCTAACCTAAACTTCCCCTGGTGCAGCTTAAGACTGTGTCCTCTCATTCTGTCAGTGGTTGCCTGGGAGAAGAAACCAACCCTCACCTGGCTACAGCCTCCTTTCAGGCAGTTGTAGAGAGTGATAAGGCCTCCTCTGAGCCTCCTTTTTTCCAGGCTAAACAACCCCAGCTCCCTCAGCCGTTCTTCATAGGGCTTGTGTTCCAGGCCCTTCACCAGCCTTGTTGCCCTCCTCTGGATGCACTGAAGCCTCTCAATGTCCTTCCTAAATTGAGGGGCCCAGAACTGGACACAGTACTCAGGTGCAGTCTCACCAGTGCTGAGTACAGGGGAAGAATGACTTCGATGGTCCTGCTGGCCACACTATTCCTGATAAAGACCAGGATGCCATTGGCCTCCTTGGCCACATGGGCACATTGCTGGCATCAAGTATATCTTGATCCTTGGGTCCCTTGCTGCCCTCACCCTCCTTGATCACCAGGCTCCCCGCAGCTTTCCACTACCCTCCCCCCTGACTCCTGGGTCCCCAGCAGATCTACGCCACCTTCAACCCCTTTGTCCCCTGGTCACCCTCGACCCCCTGGACCCTGGTCGCACCCCATTGCCTTTGACCTTGGGGTCCCCAGCTGCCCTCCATCCCCTGTATGGGGGGTGAATATTTTGGGGTAATAGCAGATGGATTTGGGGTCACTCACCTTCGCTGGAGGCCAGAGGAGTTCCAGACCCCCTACAGGCTCTGCCCACCTGTGTGGGTTGCAAAGCATTGTGGGTATCACCCCCTACTTTGGGGTACCACCAGTTTCGGGGTGTGGGGGCATCTCAGCTGCAATATTGGGGTGCTGTGGGAATGCGGGGTCTCCAGGGGTGTCAAACAGCTGCAGAGGAGGGGTAGGAGGGTTTGGGGGACTCCCTATGCAATTGGGGGACCCCCACCTCAAATCAGTGGTGCCCCCCTTACCTGACTACCTGGCCACAGAACTGCTGATGGGGGTTAGGAGTGACTGGAAGGGAGGGAGAAGTTTGGGGGAACACCCATGAGGAAGGGGGGGTAGGAAGGAGGTAGGGAGGAGGTCTAAAGGGTAGAGAACACACTAAAAATTTGGGGGGACCTCATCTGTCTTTATGGGGGAGGCGATGTACACAGGGCAGAGCAGCTGCTGCGGCAGCCCCTGCGCCAGCTTGGGGAGATTTGGGGNGCCGGCGTGGGGAGGGTGGGGGAGGCAGTCGGGGGGTACGGGGGGGGACGGGGAATTCGGGGGTCCCCCAAGCACAGCGCATCTCCCCGTTCTCCTGGTGAAGTGAATCCATCTGCTTGGGCAGGGGGTGATGGGGGATGGGGGACCCCCCAACATAGCAGCTGAGAGGGGTGGTCTGGAGCCATCTCACTACAACGCAGAAGGGGCAGAGTCAGAGATAGGTGTGGAGCTTCATCCCCTCATCATCCTTATTCTCCTCACCTGGGGGTTTTGAGGGGAAAAAAGACATTAAATTGAGAGGAAAACCTCCTTTACTATCTTTTTCTGTGTTTCAGTTGAGGGGCACCTTCCTTTAGTTGTGATTTTAAGGGTTTAAATGAGGAAAAACTTTTTCCCTGACATTAGACGTTTCAATTGACAGGGAATCCTAATATTCCATTATTTGACAGTTTATATAGAATGGGAAATCCTTTTAGGGGGTTAAATGAATGGCTAATCCTCCTTTTTCATCATTTTGAGGGTTAAATGGAGGGTGAATCCCCATTTTCCCTCATTTTTTAAGGATTTAAATTGAGAAGAACTTCTTTATGTGCCACTTTAAAATTTAAATCAAGAAGAACCCTGCATTTTAAGGGACCTTCTCAGGACATCCCTCTTTCCAGTCTCTCACACTTTCATGAGGGAAAAAGATGTCCAAAAGCCATAAAAACAGTGGTTTTTTGAGGGAAAAATGGTGGTGAGAGGGGGAAAAATTTGGGCAACTAAATTGAGTGGAGATTTCCATTTCCCTCCTTTTAGGGGTTTAAACTGAGGTGGGATACTCAATTTTCACCATTTTAAGGGCTTAAATTAAGGGGAAATCCCCCTTTTCCATCACCCGAGAGATTAGAATTCAGAGGAAACCCTCTTTTTTGTTATTTTAGGGGTTTAAATTAAGGCAGCATGGTGGTGAGGGTGAAAGGGGTCTAAAATGGTGGGAAATGTGAACCTCTTGTGATGACCCAGAAGGGAGTCTCATCCAAATCCAGGGAGTCCCTATTGCACTATGGAGGCTGTCAAGCCCAGCTTCCTGCTGGCAGGTGAGCTGAGGTTCCCTCAAATGTGGGGGGGTGGCTGGGGTGACCTGGGGGAATGTGGGTGATGGGAGGGGGTAGAGGGAGTTTGGGAGGGTCTTGGGTGGCACAAGGGCATTTTGAGAGGACACTGAGTGGTTTCGGGGGAGTCTCCAAGAGTGTGAGGGAGGCTGAGAGGAGCAGTGGGACTTGGAGGGGATGTGAGTGATGGGGTCTTGGGGTGGACTTAGGTGTGCACTGAGGGTTCTGTGGGACAGGTGCGGCCAGTGAGGATGATGATGGGGCAGACCCTGCCATGGGAAGAGGCTTTAGCTTTTGGGGGTGGGGGCTTGCCTGGGCACACCTACTGGAGGGGAAGGGCTGATCCAAGTGGGTCTCTCAAGGAGCAATGCTGAGATCTTCTCACAGGGATTTGGGGGAGCACTTTGCACCTGGATACGGAGACTGTGCGTTTCTCAAGGGAGATGCTGAGGGATGAGCCATGTGCCAAAGAGGTGCACAGGGGAGAGGTGCAGCGCACCGAGAGAGGTGAGTCTGCGTGTGGGGTAGCAGGGAAGAAGCAGCTGGTCCCCCAATGCCCTTTGTGGCCCTTGCCCCACTCGACCTTCAGGTCCCCACTGCTTTCAACCTTCAGGTCCTGCATCTGCCCTGGACCCTGGGGTCAAGGGTGGTCGAGGGAGCGGACTCTAGGGTTGAGGGCAGAGAGGGACCCAGGGTCAGGGGACCTGGTTGTCAAGGGGCAACTGGGGACTTGGTGGTTGAGGGTGACTGAGGGACATAGGGGTTGAGGATGGCAGAGGGAGGCTGGGGACCTGGAGGTTGAAGGCTGGGGAAGTTAGCTGGAGACCTGAGGGTGGTGGATGGCCGGGAGACCCAGGAGTGCACTCTGAGTATCTGGGGTTGAGGGTGGCAGCGGGAGACCGCAGGATTGAGGGCGGCTGGGGAATCTGAGGGACAAGTGCAGTCAGGGACCTGGGGGTTGAGGGTGGCAGAGGGTAGACAGGGACCTGCAAATCGAGGATGGCTGGGAGATACAGGAGTGGAGTGCAGTCTAGGTACCCAGGATCAAGAGTGGTGGTGGAGTGGCTAGGGAGCCCAGGGTCCAGGGTCGTTGGGGGATGGCCAGGGACCCAGGAGTTGAGGGCAGCTGAGGTACCCAGGTGGGAGGATGGCAGAGGGTACCTGGGGACCTGAGGGGCCAGGGTAGCCTGGGGACCCAGGAGCTGAGTGCAGTCTGGGTATCTTGGGGTTGAGGGCAGCCAAGGGCAACTGGGAACCCCAGGGTTGAGGGCAGCTGGGGACCCTGGGAGGAAGTGGGACCCAAAGGTCAAGTGTGATGGAGGGTGGCTGAGGACCCTGGGATCAAGGGCAGCTGGGGACCTGGAGTCAAGTGTGGCAGAGAGCAGTCGGGGGTCCAGGGTTTGAGGGTGGCTCCCAGACCTAGAGGTTGGGGGCAGCCAAAGAACACAGGTCATAGGCAACCTAAGGACTTGGGGATTGAGAGCATACCAGGGTCAAAGTGATGGCAAAACTCGTGGGTCAAGGCTGGCTTAGGACCCTGGGATCATGGGAGGCCAAGGGACCCTGGGGTCAAGAGCTACTAGGGGACTCAGTGGTCTAAGGTGGCTGAGGACCCAGGGGTCAAGGGCAGCTGTGTGGTGGCTGCAGAACTCAAGGATGCCACATGATGGGCCACTTTGTCTTGTTTGTTTTGTTGCACTCACTGGTAGCTTTCTTGGGTGTCCCTGGAGTCACAGTGCAAAATTCAGGAATTTAGGTTGCCCAGAGAGGTTGTAGACACCCCATCCCTGGAAATATTCAATGTCAGTTTGCACAGGACTTGGAGCATCTTGGTCTAGTGGAAGGTGTCCCAGCCCATGGCAGGGGTCTTGGAATGAGATGAGCTTTAAAAGTCCTTTCCAACCCAAACCATGCTGTGATTCTCTGATTTACGTTAGATTTTGGGAAGAAATTCTTCCCTGTGAGGGTGGTGAGGCACCCGCACAGGTTGCCAAGAGAAGCAATGGCTGGAATTCCCATCCCTGGAAGTGTCGATGAGCCAGAGGGTGGCAGTGTTAGAGCACAGAAGGAGGAGACTCTTCTATGCAAGTCGGGAGCCTTGCATAGAAGGACTGTGAAGTCCTGGAGCTGGAATACCCGAAGACATGAACATCCAGTATCCTACAGCCCAGCAGCCCTCCAGAGAGTAATGGGCCTCCAGCTGAATTTTATTTCTATGCATATCTCTGGGCAAAATTAGGATATTAAAAAATAATGACTTTAACTGAAAATTTTTAGTTAAGCAAAAGGAAAAACGAAACAGTAAGTTCTGGGTTAACACTGCTCACAGATTTGTATGAGTCGGGATCACCCACACCTGCACCTTGAGTGGGTCCTATTGGTTCTTGCCAGCCTCAGTTTCCCCATCTACCCAGTCTGGGCTCTTCAGATGAGTTGCCCCATGAATCAACACACTGACACTCACCTCTCAACCCACTCCCCAGAAAAGCCCTGGCCCTGCCTATAAATTTGGAGCTGCTCACCTGAACAGCATCCTGGAGGCTGTGTGCATGAGCTGCACAAGACCGTGTGTCTGGGAATCACCAAGTCCTTCACCCCTTTGTGACAGGACGGCATGTGCCTGGTGCAAAGGAGAAACAAAAGGACAATGAGGGAAGGAGAGTGTCATTGTCCCCCTGACCCTGTACCTCTCTCAGTTTTTGTTTTTGTGCCTTGAGCTCTGGGGGTGATTTATATTTAAAAAATACATGCTGTAGGGAAATGCATTAGTATGGCATCCAAATACACATTAGATCCAGCCATGATACTCACAATATTCATATCATATCCATTTATTAAACTGCCCTTATTCCACTATTTTATTAAGAATTCATTGTGCACGCTTGGTAAAACTGGGGAGCTGAAGAGTGATACCAAGTGTTTTATCTCCATAGAAAGAAATTAGCATTTTCCTACCCAGAATGGTGTGGTAGGTAATTTTTTAAACTGGGGCAAGCTGGGATCATTATTCCTGAGGCATCTGTTTGGTCCTATACGGGATCAGTTCTAGTAGGGAGTAGGGTGGAGGGGAAGAAGATAAGGTGAATGCAGAGCTGACATTTGAACCCCCCTCTACCCCCACACACCCTCCCTGCAAGGTAGGAGAAGGGGATGGTCTACAAAACCAGTAAAGAAATCTACTGAAGGAGAGAACAGGGGTCTGAGCAACCTGGTCTGGTGGAAGACGTCTCTGCTCATGGCAGCGGGTTGGATTAGATGACATTTAACAGCCCCTTCTAACCCCAGACCATTCTGTGATTCTACATTTCTGTGATTCTATGAATAGTTAAAAGCAGACATGTTATTTTAATTTTAAGAAAAAATTAAATAAAGAGAGTAAAAGTTAATTCTGATAGCATCAATGTAAGAATTTTTTTACATAAATTAATGCTTCACTGAATCTTTTCTCTTTAACTCCAGCATCTATGTGAAAATGAAAATATTTCCCAGCAAGTCATAACTAGGAGAATGAAAACCCTTGCTGTACCTGTCCTGGGTTGCAGTGTATTCTATTACCATCTTCATGAGCTGTGAAACCAGGTGGGGCAGTGTTTCTTTGCCACCTCCCTCCGGACTATGTTCTGTTAATGGGAGCATTTGTGCCTTGCCAAACGACTCATAGATAACGAGCTCTGGACTATCTTCTGTTAATGGGCCCACCAGTGCCTCACCACCCCATTGTGAGATGCTCTGCCTGGGAGGGGGCACTGAACATTTCCCACCTGGATATAATCAGAGGTTTTTCAGGCACAAGGGAGCTTCTCTCCGCTGGACTTCCAGAGGACGAGGAGCTACACCACTGGACCTTCAGGCGAGGACCAGACCCTTCTTCCACAGGACCACTGTTTCTCACCGGAGCTGTTGCACCCACCCTGCTCACCGGGAGCCACCAGCACTGCTGCCGGCTGTGACCAGCACTGCTCCAGGAGGGGAAGCTGCCTGGCAGCCGAGAAGGCTGCGCTGGGTGACTGTGCTGTTATAACTGCCATAGTCATTGTTGTTTATTGTTTTGTTTTGTTTTATACATACATAAATTAGTAAAGAACTGTTATTCCTATTTCTCATATCCTTGCCTGAAAGCCCCTTAATTTCAAAGTTATAATAATCCGGAGGGGAGGGGGTTGCATTTCCCATTTCAAAGGGGGTTTCTGCCTCACTTAAACAGATGCCTGTCTTTCAAACTAAGACAGTACCCTGGGACATTCACAGAACACAGCGGTGTTCATGAGATTACTTACAGCTGGACAAAAAAATGGCTCCAGGATGATGCCCTGCATCTGCAAAGCAGCCTGAAGTGTAACCTTTCTCTACAGCCCAGATGCCCTGGAGCTTCTTCACATGGTAGAGCTACAAAATAAAATAGAGTTGAAAGGATTTAATCCCATTAGAAGTCGCACGGCATGCTCTCTAGGACCCAGGCCATCTGATGCTCAGGCTCTGTGAGGCTTCAGCATGCTCCAGCCCTAGCTGTGCCAGCCTTGCTTGTGCTTGTCCCTGGATATTAATTACTATGAAAAACATTCCTAAAACTCCAAAGATCTCCAAGTCACTGAGAGACCAATTTGCACTGTTTTTACTAGTATTGATACCCAAGTGTAAGAATTAGTATTCCAAAACAAACACCAACTTCTCCCAAATGTTTACAGGAAAGATTTTTAATGTAAGTGTCTCGGGACTCACAATGAGGGGTACCATGTCCACTTGGATGCAATCAGAAATTCAAGTAGGAAATTGCTCTGACAATCACAGGTGTATTGCTTTTGCACAGCCTGGTTTTTGGTAGCGGGGAGGACCACAGAGAAGCTGCTAGAAGCTTCCATCAGGTCCAGCAGAGCCAATTCTTGATGGCTCTGAAGGTGGACATGCCACTGGCCAAGGCTGGGCCAATTGGAGAGGCTGGTAACGCCTTTGTGATGACATATTTAAGAAGAAAATCAAAACAAAGTTTTGACAAAGGGGTAAAAACAAAGGGGCACGGTTTTTTCTAGCCAGAGAAGAGGAGGAGGTGAGAACATGTGAGGGAAACAACATGGAGACAGCAAGGTCAGTGGAGAAGGAGGGGGAGGAGGTCCTCCAGGCAACAGAGCTGAGGTTCCTCTTCAGGCTATGGTAATAACGGTGGTGAAGCAGCTGTCCCCCTACAGCCCATGGGGATCCATGGGGAATGCAGAGATCCACCCGCAGCCCGTGGGGAGGTGCCCACGCTGGAGCAGGTGGGTGCCTGGAGGAAGCTGTGTTCCAGTGGGAGACCCAGTGGAGAGAGAGGGCCCTCGCCTCCAAGCTGGAGCAGCCTGTCCTTGGAGGACTGCAACCCACGGAAGAGTGACCCACGCCGCAGCAGTTCTAGGAGGACTGTCTCCCATGGGAGGGACTCACATTGCAGCAGTTTTGGGAGGACTGCTGCTTGTGAGATTGGAGCCACACTGGAGAAGTTCATGGAGAACTGTCTCCTGTGGGAGGGACCCCACAGTCTCACAGGGAAAGGACTCCTCTCCCCGAGCAGCAGAAGAAAACCTCAGGTGATGAACTGACCAAAACCCCACACCCTGCCTCCCTGCACTGTCAGTGGGAAGGAGGGAGGCGTTGGGGGAGAGAAAAGATGGTTTTAAAGGCTCATTTTACTTCTCATTATCCTCCTCTGTCTCCGTTAGTAACAAATTCACTTTGTACCTTTAGGCTGAGCCTGTTTTGGCCTTGGTTTGTTTTCTCCCAGCCCTTATCTCAAATCATGAATCTTTCATTAATTTTTCTCTCCTCTGCCCAGCTGTGGCAGAGGAGGGTGAGCGGGCGACTCTTATGGGTGACTGGTGTTGGGCCAGTGTCAAACAATGACAATAGGATAAAAAAATCACAGAATTATTTGAGTTGGAAAAGCCATCTGAGATCATCAAATCCAACTGTTCCCCCAGCACTGCCACGCCCACCACTAACCCATGACTCCAAGTGCCACATCCATGCTGCTTTTAAATCCCTCCCGGGATGGGGACTCCACCAATACTCTGGGTAGACTGTGCCAGGCCAGAACAGCCCTTTCCAAGAAGAAATTTTCCCCAATATCCAACCCAAGCTTTGGCACAACTAGAGCTTCTTTCCTCTTGTCCTGTTGCTTGTTACCTCGGAGAAAAGACTGATCCCCACCTGGCTGCAACATCAGAAGGACATGGACATATTGGATCAGTTCTAGAGGAGGTCACAAAGGTATTCTGAGGGCTAGAGTACCTCTCCTCCAGAGACAGGTTGGGAGAGCTGGAGGTGTTCAACCTGGAGAAGAAAAGGCTTCAGGGTGACCTTGGAGCCTCTTCCAGAGCCTAAAGGGGCTCCAAAAGAGCTGGAGAGGGATTCTGAACAAGGGCCTGAAGTGACAGGACAAGAGGTAATGGCTTCCCACTGCCAGAGGGCAGGTTTACGTCAAAGATACCAGGTGGAAAGAAACGACTAATCTTCCTTCAGAGTTTCTCCATTGGTCTTGACACAATAGCCCACTTCCACCACACGACAAATGCTGGGTAGTGGAAATCCCTCTTTTGCTTCTCCTGAGCAGATGGTTGTACCACCTCCATCTGCTGTGAGGGGCATTCAAAACTGTTGAGATACTCCTTTGTGAAAATAACATGTAGGTTAAATAAATGTGTGGCCTCAAGCCAATAAAACCTCCCAGAGAGTACCTCCGGGGAGCAGGGCAGCATGCTCAAATGTGATTGGTATCAGCAGTAGCCGTGCCCATTGATTTACTGCAGGAGTTAGGCACTTCCCACTAAGGATAACACTAAGGACGGGGAAAACCATGTTAACTTCAAGTACAAGTGAGTTATTGCTGCAACTATACAGTTAACAGGAAAATATTTTTCAGACTAATTAAGTGTTTCGTTTTGATTTACTTTTTTCTATTGGGATCCAGGATGGAAAAATATGATTGTAATCCATGTCAACAGGCTCCAAGGGACGAGAATTTGATCTAATATGTCTGAAAACAATTTCAAATCAATGCTAATTTTAAGGACTTTACATGCTGGGAATTTTATTTTGGTACAATAAATTATCTTGGTTTTTCAAAATAGCACAGGAATTTTTGTACAAATTACATCCTCAAAGCTTACTAGTTTGGAGAAGTAATAACAAGGCTGAGAAATGGAGAAGGTTAGATTAGATGAGAGGTAGAGAGTAAACAAAACATCGATTGCATTTAAATCCCGGGATGGCAGAAAAATCTATTTATTTGTAATATTAAATGGATCCCTCCCACATGGTTATGGAGAGGAGTTTCTAGGTGAAAGGTAAAACTATCTGAAAATTACCAGAGATTTAATAAAGTTCGGAAATTGCATGAGATCAACCATTACTCTAAACTACTCGTGGCCATGCACAAAACATTTCCAGGTGAGCTTTTTTCCCCTCTCTTAAACCGGGATAAGGAAACCAACAAAAGACATAAAACCTTAATTAAGCCTAATTCCTCCTCTTTTTAGCTTAAACCTAACAAATACAAGGGTGGTTTTTTTCTTACAAACATCATCTTAGTTATGATTTACACACTGTTAGAGAAAAGAGATAAATTCCCAAGGAATTCATGCCCATGAGAGGGCAGCAGCTCTTTCATGGCTTGAAGTTGCTGGAAGTTTCCAAAATGCTGCTATATTTTTCTACAGCAAATAAGCATATTCCATAGGTTTTGGAAGAATAGTCCTTCCTGCATTAAATCTTCATGAGCAACACAGAAAGTATTTCTGTTGAGAAGGAAGAAAATCTTTGTACCTCGGGAATTTTAAAAGCTCATAATGTAAAATAAATGGGAAAGAATGGCACATGCTATCTTAACCTTCCTAGACAAATCCAAAAAGTATCAAAAGTTTATACGAATAATACAACCGTAGAGCTACATTACGTAAAAAAAAGACATGTAAGGGCTGTAAGCTGCCACACAGTGTGTCCCTCTTCATCTGAGCTGAAGTTACTAGCTCATTTCTACTTTTTTGTTAGTGTCTTTGAATGTCATGAAACATTTCTTACTGTGGTAAAAGACATAATGATGACCTACATCAGCCAAAAGAATTACAGTGACAGTTATTATCATTAGTATTTTATGTACCAGGAAACAACATGGAAGTCAAAAGAAATTCTATATTTTCATCTGAAATTCAGCAACAACAGCAGAACACGAATGCAACGGCCATGGGAAATGCAGTAAGCTGCAAGTATGCAAACAGCAGCAGCTTGAGTATGAAAAACAGTGAGGAGGACTTTGGGTAGCAAAGATTGTAATCTAGCAAAAAAAAGAAGGCTGATGGACTGCTCCTGAACCAATTCCCTTAGAGAAGAGAGGTGGGCATTTGCATAAGATGGCTCATCTCCTCCTCAGTGCAGAATGGGGCAAAGGGCCTGTATGGCCCCAAATGTGCCTTTTCCCCACAGACCAGAAAAGGGATCCCAAATGACCAGTCCCTATGGGGAGACTCTGAATGGAGAACACCCAAAGCAAGGTGGGTCAAATCCTTGACTTTTGTGCCCAAAGCTGAAGAATGTACTATCTACAGACAAACTCCACGTCTCCAACAGAGAATCCAAATCATCTTCATTACAAGTTAGAGACAAGAGGAGCTGAGCTGTGTCTTGCAAAGTGCTCAGCTCTATGAGACTCGATCCAAAAAGTGTTTTCCTCACAGAAGCTCTGCAAATTTCCTTAGCGAAATATCTTGAACATCAGCCTGTTTTATGGAATCATCATTGAACCACAGAACAATTTAGTTTGGGATGGAGGTTTAAGACCATCCAAATCCCCCCCCCCGCCATGGACAGGGACATCTTCCACTAGACTAAGTTGCTCCAAGACCCATCCAACCTGGCCTTGAACACTTCCAGGGATAGGACAGCCACAGCTTCTCTGGGCAACCTGTGCCAGGGCCTCACCACCCTCACAGAAAAAAAATTCTTCACAGTATCCAATCTAACCCTGCTCTCTGTCAGCTTGAAGACATTACCCTTGTCCTGTCACTCCAGACCCTTGTCCAAAGTCTGTTTCCAGCTCTTTCAGAGCCTCTTTAGGCACTGGAAGGTTTATGACCTTTACCCTGCCACTTGCAACCTCCCCTGTTACCCAGCCAAGATGACAAGAAAAGTGAACATCCAGCTAGCAGTAAGCACCTGGATCTCTGCACTGCTAATACCTGTGCCCATCATCACAGCGACCTCTTTCCTAGCTTACAGACACAAAAACATGGGTCACCACTGCTTTTGTGACCAGCTGGCAGCTGGACAAGCCACATGCTCGGACTTTAGTGCCCATTTCCAGACACTGGGGTTCACCATCTCTATGACAGTGCTGGTCATCCCTCTGGCCTCATCACACTGTCTATTTGTCCACATCATCCCCTCAATACTACAGATCAACTCCAAAGGAGGAATGAAATCTTTATTTTATTTATTATATCACTCCTCTGATTAAGACATCATCACCTTTGGCGTTCTGAGTGGTTTCCTTGAACCACAGTATATCCTGTTAATATATTTCAGCCTATTTCCATGATTCTTTCAGTAGACTTGCTGTAATATTTAAAATTTTCTAGTTTGTCCTCTATCCTTCTGTGACTAAATCACCAGTGCACTAAATAAAGCCATGAATGCACTAAATAAAGCTAAACTATAGCATTACCATGTTTCCTTACACTTTCCTCCACCATGAAAGATGCATTGTTTTAATTCCTCCATTTAAGACTTTCCACAGTGACAGAAGTTATTTTCCCTACAAACGACAGAGGTGCTCCTGGACCTCATTGTTCCCAGGTAAGGAAACTACAAAATCACTCCACAGGACTGCAGAACTGTGGGGAAAGTAAAAGATAATTTAAAAGGGAGCAGGCACAGCTGAATGAAACCATGTCTGTGTGCAATACAGTGCTATCAACCACTTCTTACATCCAACAGCATGATTCACAGGCTCCTGCACTACGGAAGCAAACACAAAGCAACAGACAATAAACCACCATGAACCACCAACTGTCTATGCTATCAAGCATCAGAAAGAGTGATTGTTCATCTAGAGTTTATTCAGTTCCTTTTTCCTCCAGAGCAGGCCATTAGTCTAGTGCAAATCTCTGCCCTTTTGAGACATGTCTGGATTTTTCTGAGATTAGCACACTGAAACTTATGTCTTTCTCATGGGATCTGTTTAACAGAACCTTTTAAAGCTCATTAAAGGCATTGAGATGTGTGTCTTGGTTTGAAAGACAGGCATCTGCTAAGGAAGGCAGAAGCCCCCTTGGAATGGAAGATGCAACCCCCTCCCCTCCAGATTATTATAAATTTGAAATTAAGGAGCTTTCAGGCAAGGATATGAGAAATAGGAATAACAGTTCTTTACTTATATATATATATATATTTAAAAAAATTAAACAAAACAAACAATGACTATGGCAGTTAAAACAAACCAGCACAGTCACCCAGTGCAGCCTTCTCGGCTGCCAGGCAGCTTCCCCTCCTGGAGCAGTGCTGGTCACAGCCGGCAGCAGCGCTGGTGGCTCCCGGTGAGCAGGGTGGGTGCAATAGTTCTGGTGAAACAGTGGTCCTGTGGAAAAGGGTCTGGTCTTCACCTGAAGGTCCAGTGATGTAGCTTCTTGTCCTCTGGGAGTCCAGCGGAGAAAGCTACTTTGTACCTGAAAACCTCTGATTATATCCAGGTGGGAAACGTTCAGTCCCTCCTCCTGGGCAGAGCATCTCACAATGGGGTGGTGAGGCACTGACGGGCCCATTAACAGGAGATAGTCCAGAACCCGTTATCTATGAGTCATGTGGCAAGGCACAGATGAGCCCATTAACAGAATATAGTCTGGAGGGAGGAGGCAAAGAAACACTGCCCCACCTGGTTTCACAGCTCGCGAGGATGGTAATAGAATACACTGCAACCCAGGACAATGTGCAACAGAGATACGGGGGTAGCCTTGTGCTATCTCTTTGCTCATTCATCAATATTTTTAACTTGAGATGATGATTCAACCCATTGCTTCAACAGTGTGTGTAAGCCTAGAAAGGTCTCTGTTCCTCATGCAGTAATATCACCCTCCTGTGATCAATCATCAATACTCTTGGCTGCCTCCAAGCAAGAGACCTCCAGCCATGGGTGCTGGAGAAGAGAACAGCCAGATATGCTGTCTATGACATGGACCCTCTTACACTGTCCACTACCAAAAATGTACACAGAGATTGGAATTCATTGAAAAAGGGGATAAGAAAGAATTAATCTAAACACAGTGGTTGATCTTGGTGGAAGATGCTGGTTTTTAAATGTCTACTTTCACTGTTTCCTGTTGAGTTCCCAGTGTGCAGAGCATCTTCTCTATCACAAGCATGTGAGCAGGAGCTGTATATGAGTCACCAAAGGCAATGGCATGGCATCATATTAGTTGTCTAAAAGTGGCCACCATGCTTAGAGAGAGGCTCTTCTTCCACATGAGGAGGCACCATGGGATCCAGCCAGGGAACCAAAGATTCCCATGTGTTAGTGTAGTGGTTTAGTTCACACTCATTGATTACTCATTTTCTTCTGTGAGATAAGGATTGAAGAAAAGCAAAGCAGGCCCAAAACTTTGAAAGGGTTAAAATCATGGTACTTGAGCATGCTTGGGTATAGGGAGGGTAGAATAGGATACATTGTAACCAATGTAGAAGCTAGCTGGACAACTTGGCAAAAGTTAGGGAACAAAGATTGTGAGATCCAGTGAAGAAAACGCTGAAATAGCTATCGAGACGAGACTGCGCATGCCTAGGAAAGAAAGGCGAAAAGTGCAAAGCAAGGAAGACGTTCAGCCTTCATCAAAATGACCACTGGGCCTTCCTCAGCATGACCACCAGGGAGCACTGCGCCGGAGTTCTGTGTATGCCAATGATAATAATAAGTTCTAAGAAATAGTTTGCATAACCACACCTTTTCTAGGGAAAACAATGAATATGCCTAAACTGCAACCATATATTGTAATCTGCTGTGTGCCTGGGGTGTGTGCCTGTTTGGAGGAGCGATCCCCGCACACCCAGCACGCTGAATAAAGCAAATACCCACTTCTTGGACTTTGCCTCCTGTCTCTTGGCCCAGTTTGGGGCGAATCAACTTCAAAGAATGTAAAGAAAGTTTATTACTAACAGAATTAAGAGTTAAAAGAAACTAAAGCTAAAGCAGACTCCCCCTCCCTTCCAGCACTCCTTCTTTCTAATCCAACTCGCACAAAGGATAACAACACATGGGATTTGGTCAGTGTTACAGTCCTTAAAAGTCTCTCCAAATTTAAGAGAAAAGGGTTTCTTCTGCTTTAACATGGTTTTCAAACTGTCACCAGCAACAGTGCCGCCTGAAATCTGCTGCAGTGAAAAACATCTCTCCCATGAAAATCTCACAGTCTATTCGTACTGTGGTCATGGGCCCATAAACATAGGGTTTTAATCTTTTTAAGGATTAGTTATTCTGACCTGAAAACAAAGGCTCTCCCTTTCAAATTTCTAAAAGCCTTTCACCGCTTCTATAGAGCCTGGCATAAGCATTTCTCATATCTTCACAAGCCGCACATGAATTTCCCCATCTCCCTATGTACTTCAAATGGATTAAAGAGACATACAGTTCGTGATATTTTAGTTTTTACCACGGCCTGCAGAAAGCATTTTTAAGCTACGTGCGAAAAAGCACCTCCTCCTCTTTTTCCCGACGCCATTTTCAGCTTCGTCCCACATGAACCCATCCTTCCCTTTCTCTCTGAGCTTAGAGTTGCCATGTTAAGGAGATTGATCATGCTCAGGCTTTACATTGGAGAAAGCCTCGCTCCATTTATGCTGCTGGCTGCATGGTGTCTTCTTCAGTCGACGCAAGCTGTGCTGGCTGCAGAGAAGCTCCGCCGACCGCCGCCGGCTTTGCGCGGGGCCGCGCCAACCATATGGACGGAAAGGGAAGCCCCACTGGTCCCCAGAAGCGGCGCCGGGTGGTTTTAGCTGTGCGGCAGTTCATGGCCGTTTTTAACTCCCTGCGGCTCCGGGACGCTTCCCCCGCAGCGACCCGGGGCCCATGCCACGGTGCCGGGGGCGGGGAGGGCGGAGAGAAAGGGCCCGGCCCGCGCCCAGGCCGGGGCCCAGACGCTCGAAGCCCCCCCCCCCACCGTCCCCCCCCCATTCCTAGCAGGAGAGCCGGAACGAAAGGCAGTTGCCGCGCTTCCTTTTAAATATCCGCGGTGATTTAAATATGCAAATCGCAAAAGCGCTTTTGGTCTAAAATCTTGTCCATCAACTCAGTTTCAACCCACTATAGTTAGTTAGCCCATGAAAACTCCACACTGATCCCCTGTTTGCAAGAGAGAAGACCTGCACAAATGTCAAAGGGCAGATTTCCACCAAGTACCTTGCTGACACACTAGCAAGCACACCACGTTCAGGTCCCTGAAGGGCTTCCATGGGACAAGGAGGTCTCTAACAAGCTTTGAGGAATCCCAGGATTAGCCTGAGTTAGAAGTGCCATGTATCATAAATCCTCCCTTGGTCCCAGCTTTTGCAGACTGTGGCTTTTGTGTCTGGAAGAGCTGACATCTCCTTGCAGCACAACAATATAATTCGATCTAGTTCAATTGTTTTCAGTTTTTAGTTGAAATCCTTCCCCTAACAAAGTGTTTAGCAATGAAGAATGGTTCATGATGACCAGCAAAATGTTCTTTTTGTGTTACACTCACTGTCAAAAACTTAAACCTTATTCCCTCTTTGGTGTAATTCATTTCCCACCATAAGACCAGTTTTTATTTTTTGTCTGACACCAGATCCCTGTGGCCCATGTAAATTCACATAAGATGAACCAACGCTTCCATATGAAATGAGTGCCCAGAGGCTCAGACTGTAAAACACGCTTTCAAAATTTTTAACAATTCTCTGGATTTTTCTTGCAACCCTCTTTATGTTTTAACATCCTTTTAAAGGATAACCGTAAAAACTCAGTATAATAATCCTATATTGGTTGCAGCATCATAAAACAGAGATTATCCTTACCCAGTGCTTCCAGCACTCTCCTCCTGATATATACAGGATTGTTTGACTTTTCTCAACAAATCATTTCTCAGAGACAAGTGTTCCTGAGGAAAAAGACCTAAATATATGAATTTCAGCTACTATATGGATTACATGGATGTTTCCAAGTGCCCAAGGACAAGAAAGATCCAGCACATCAAACAAAGAGCTGTGCGAAGTCCAGCATCATGGAGGTGCTCATCCTAGAGGGGTGTCCCCCAAGCCATCAGGGCACAGATTCATAGAACCATTCAGGTTGGAAAACCCTCTGAGACCACCAAGTCCAACCATTCCCCCAGCACTGCCAAGCCACCATTAAACCATGATCCCAAGTGTCACATCCACACATCTATTAAATCCCTTCAGGCATAGGGACTTCACCACTGCCCTGGGCAGCCTGTCCCAGGACCCAACAACGCTTTCAGGGAAGAAATTTTCCCTAGTATCCAATCTTGCTTGCATGCCTTTTTCACCCACAGCTTGAAAACTCCACCCAAAACTCTGGGATGAGATGCTGGAAAAGGATGAAAAATTCATTGTAATCCAGAAGGAGAGAGAACCTGGCCTGTGAGGAAATGGAGAGTGCTGTGCTTTTCCCATGGCTAGTCACCAGGAAAGAAAAACTAAACCAAGGAGAAAGGACACATTTGGGTTTCCCCCAGTGCCAGCAGGGAGTTACCAGCTGCCATAAAAGTCTCATGGTGGACTTGGGAGAAGGCTCAGAACCGCAAAGCACAATGGGGAATCAGCCACTGAAGCCTCAGGAGTGAGATGCTAAGACACCTCAGCAGCACCACTCCTCCTCTTCTGACACCCATGGGCAAAATATGGTGAAAAAATTTTTTAAAAAAATTATATATTACAAAAAAAAAAAGAAAAAAACCAAAAACAAAGCAAAAAAACCCCACCAACACACAAAAAAATGAACATTAACCCAGAACATCTTAGAAGGTTGCCCAGGGCAGTGGTGAAGTCCCCATTCCCGGAGAGTTTTAAAAGCCATGTGGATGTGGCACTTGGGGACATGGGACACTGGTGGGCTTGGCAGTACTGGGGGAATGTTTGGATTCAATGGTCTCTCAGAGGGCTTTTCCAACCTTAAGGATTCTATGATTCTGTGTTATAAGGGAATAAACCTCCCCAAAACCACAGATGTCCCCTCTGGGTGCCTCACAGGGAGCTACACCAGGAGGCATCATTCCAGTACATAGGTCTCTTGAAATTATTAATATAAAGCCATGGCTTGGACTTCTGTTCCCCCTTGCATGTTGCAGTATCACTGGGACTTAGCCTGGAGAAGTAGAGGACCTTCTTAGGACTTCCTGAGAAAGAGAGGAGCCTGAAGTGAAGGGAAGAGCCCGAGTGCATTGCCGGCATGACTACATGGCAGATCGGTTACATCACACTCATATAAATCCACCAAGGAAGGAGTTTCTGGTGCTTACAGTTTTAGAAGCAACCTCTGGATGGCTAGAGATGTACCCTGTGCCTCACACCACTGCCCGGAACACCATCCTAGGTCTTGAAAAGCAAAACATGGCACCCCAGAAGGAACTGAGTCAGACAACAGGACTCAT
This sequence comes from Oreocharis arfaki, assembly GCA_013398015.1. NCBI lineage: Eukaryota > Metazoa > Chordata > Aves > Passeriformes > Paramythiidae > Oreocharis > Oreocharis arfaki. The sequence goes on along the minus strand of VZRR01014157.1, from coordinate 45,824 downwards.
TTGAAAAGCGGCCTTGTAGAGACCTAGGCCAGAGACCATGGGATTAAGTGGGTGTATCATATTCCCTGTCATGCCCCAGTCTCTGAGAAAATTGAATGGTACAATGGACTGTTAAAATCCACATTGAAAGCAATGGGTAGTGGGACCTTCAAACACTGGGATCTATATTTAGAGAAGGCCATGTGGTTAGCTAACAACTGAGGCTCCATTAATCGAGCTGGCCCTGCCCAGTCAAAACATCCATGAACCATAGAAAGGGATAAAGTCTCCTTGGTGCATATGAAAAATGTGTTAGGGAAGACAGTTTGGATTAATCCTGCCTCAAGTAAAGGCAAACCCGTCATTGGGATTGTTTTTGCTCAAGGGCCTGGGTGCACTTGGTGGGTAATGCAGGGGGATGGGGAAACACAGTGTGTACCTGGAGGGGAATCTGATTTTTCAGAACAGTCTGTAATGTTGAATTCTATAATATTGGTTGTTGAATGACACTCTATATCACAAGTGCCATGGCCAATGAGGATGGATTACTCCAGATACACCAGCCAGGAGCTCCTGATGCAGCAACCAGCCAACAGCACACCAGCCCTCCTGCCCTGAAAGACATCTAGGAGGGATAGAACCCACAGTCATGGACCAAATTAACTCAGTGGACATCTGGGAGAGATGGTCATGACTATGGAAATTATACCTGTGTTTGTGTGTATTTATATATATATAAATACATAAAAATATAAATATATAGCTGAAAGGTCTAGGATCTGGGCACGAGCAGATGGTACAGAATCAGGGGTGGCTAATGTCCTAGTTTTTCTCACAGGTGTGGAGAACAGGTGAAGCCTAGAGTCATGTAGGCATGGCAAGGCTGCTATTCTATACCACTCACATCACCACCACAGTGCGGCTTTGGGGGGAAGGAAAAGGTGAACGCACACCATAAGTGGTGCCATTCTCTTCCTTTCCTTCTTCATAGAAGTTGCCATAGTTGCCACTGTGGACTCTGCTCCTCTCCCACTGCTGCCTGTCCCTTCTCATCCCTCAGGAGAACACAGCTCCAAGCAGCAAACACAGACAGGTCCAGCAGAGTACATGTGCCATGAGTACAAGTGCTGGAAGCAGCCATGGGGAACAGAGCATCAGCAAACAGAGCTGAGCCAAGCTCAGCTGAATACTGCCAGACACAGCCAAGCCCAGCGCACCAGTCAGAGCAGCACAGCCCAGACAAGATGGCTTGGGGGGTTTGTCCATCATTGTTTTTCTTTGTCTCTGGCTTGGGGAAGGGGAACTTTGGCCAACTGTGGAAACAACTGCCATCTTCACAGAATCACAAAATATTCTGAGTTTGAAGGTAGCCACAAGGATCATTGAGTCTGACTCCTGGCCCTGCACAGCACCATCCCCAAGAGCCACACCACATGCCTGAGAGCATTGTCCAAACACTTCTTGAGCTCTGGCAGCCTTGGGGCTGTGACCACTTCCCTGGGGACCCTGTGCCCAGGTGCCTGACCACCCTCTGGGTGAAGAACCTTTTCCTAATATTGAACCTAATCTTCTCCTGACACAACTTCATGCCATTCCCTTAGGAGTGTCACTGGTCACCAGAGATCAGTGTCTGCCCCTCCTCTTCCCCTCACAAGGAAGTTGCAACTGCAATGAGGTCTCCCCTCAGTCTCCTCTTCTCCAGGCTGAACAGACCAAGTGACCTCAGCTGCTCCTCATATGGCTTCCCCTCAAGGCCCTTCACCATCTTCGTTACCCTTCTCTGGACTCTTTATAACCATTAATGTCTTTCTTATATTGTGCCCAAAACTGCACACAATATTCTTGTCTTTGTCTCAGGAAAAAACTGCATGTCCCTGCCAGGCTCTGGAAACACTCACCACCTTGTCTTTGTCTTGGTGGCCACATGGAACTGAGTGAAGGCGGTGAACATCTTTGATGTGTAAAGCACCTTCTCTCTTGTACACTCATATTATTAATATTGTTGTTACTGTTCATTTCTCATCCCACTGCTGTTTGCTTTCAGTAAATTGTTATCTCTACCCATAGTCTCTGCCTTTGCCCCTCTCTAACTGGAGGGGGGCAGGGGAGAGGAGGAATGGCTTATTTGGAGTTTAATTCTCAGATGGTTTTAAACCGCCACATTATGTAAAAGAAGAAAATCCACCCAAAGGATTTTAAATAGTTTTGAAACAGTTTTCCCCTTTTACAGTGTGGCCTGTTCCTTCACTTTGAGGAACTGGACTTTTTCACCTGGGAGTGCTGCTGGCTGTTCAAAAGGGAAACAAATACCTTTTTGGCTCCTAACACCTGCGTGCAAGGGGAAGGTTAGAGCAGGGCGGGCTGAGAGGCCTGCAACCAATGCAGAATACCATCACAGAATATAACTGCCAAGATGGGATGCTAAATCCTTTTTTACTTCCCTCATTCATCACATCTGAAAATATAATAACTTTGCCTAACAGCTAGAAACCATTTCTAACTAATATTATTTGTTATCTGCAGCAATAGCATTATCCTAATATCCACAGGGTCATGCAGCTGCCTTGTACAAGACATTGCATTCCCATAATGCATTTTCTGCTTCACACCTTCATCTCAGTTATATATGAAACAAAAAATGAATAAGAATTACATCAAGCAGAAGAAGCTGCAGGCTCTGAGCACCGGTTTTCCAAGTGAATTGGTGAAGTTCATAAGTGAACCATGAGAGGCACTCTGCTGATGAATACAAATGCCCAAATCCTTACAATGCCCAGCTGTTATGTTAGCTAGAACAGCATTGCAAAATACCTTATTTTCTACCGAAGCAGAAAATTTTCTTACCTGTAACTCCCTATTGGCCTTAAATTACTCCACCTCATCTTTAGGAATGTCAGCCCCCCTTCTGCAGCCCCTCCCCATCCCAGCAGCTCAGGCTCCTTCAATGGAGCCTACGAAAATATGAAGAGAGATAATTTACAAGGGCCTAGAGTGACAGAATACAGGTGAATGGCTGCACACTGCCATGGGGTAGGGTTAGATGGGATACTGGGAAGGAATTCTTCCCTGTGAGGGTGGGGAAGCCCTGGCATGGGTGGCCCAAAGAAGCTGTGGCTGGCCCATCCCTAGAAGTGTTCAAGGCCAGGTTGGACAGGGCTTGGAGGAACCTGATGCAGTGGAAGGTGTCCCTGACAATGGCAGAGGGGTGGATTTCATGATCTTGAAGGTGCCTGACAACCCAAACCATTCTGTGATTCTTTAACTTTATTACTACCTTGCAGGAAAAACATGGTTTGATTTTTTTATTCTCATTTCAAAATGAAAGAAAATCCAAAAATCAAATAAATGTATATCTAGTTTTGCATCCATACAAAAATAATTGCACCCCAAGGGGCTCATCAGTGTCCACATTCATCTGAAGGTCTCCCCTTCCATCATGAGAGCCCTCTCCCCCTCAGCTTGCTGCTGCTTCTTCATGTCTGAGACTCTCTTCCTATGTCACAAGCTCCCACATCATGCAAATTATGTATACATGGGTGCGAAGCAAAGATCAGATTGTTCTATGCCATTATAAGAAGTTGGAGGTTAGTATTTTTCTTTTTTTTTCTTTTTTTTTTTCTTTTTCTCTCAGGGAATTTTTATCCCGTCTATTGCCTAAGAGATGATAATGACAGTACTTAAGAGAGACAAAAGATGTAGCCGAGGAGGAAGGGAAGGGGTGCAGCTGGCTGTTTTATCGTAGCTGAGAGACATTCTCTTGGGAAGCACAGAGATACCACGAGATTTTGGCTGGGGGGTGAGGGGCTGGGTTTGGCTCCTCCTGTCTCTTGATCTCTCTCTGTCTCAGGATTTGAGTGGAGACAGGTGGGGTTTGGTGGTGGACCGTTGCTGCCCTGAGGATTCGCTGCCACTGCAGAGCTTTTGTCCTCCCGCTGCTTCTCCTACCACGGGTGAGCCTTTGCTCGTAAGAGCAGCTGTTGAACTGGGACCTTATTAACACCCAACCTCACTGGAAAAGGACCCTCACCATCTATTCGGGTGCCCAAGGGAAAAACCTGGGACCCTTCCCTGCTGCCCCTCTGAAGGAGCCTCTCCCGGCTGCTTGCAGGAGCCCAGCTGCCACTGCCCAGCCCTGCTATCTTTTGCTGCTCCTTCAGGTTTTTCGCTACACTTTAACCCGATACCTCGTGTCTGCGCAACCCTCCACGGTTCCTGCTACAGCTGTGGTGTTTCTGCTACATTTTGTTTGCCACCCCAGGGTCTGCTCGCCTCTGCTGCTCCAGTCTGCTGCTGCAAGATTCCTGTTACAGTCCATTTCACCATCTGTCGGGGCACCGGGACAGCTGACCGCCTGAGTTTGCAAAAAGGAGCCCCTTGTCTCTCTCTCCCGCCGGCTGAGGCGCCATTACCATGAGGAGAGAGGCAGCCGAGCTCGCGCCACAGCGCCCCCTGCAGCCCGGGGGAATCATCGCACCCGCCCTGCCCGGCCGGGAGCCAACAGCGCCCCTGCCGGCTGTGAGCGTAACTGCACCGAAGGGGAAAGCGCCTGCGGCCCGGAGAGGCTGTGCTTGGGCCTCTGCTGTTTGTTTGTTGTTGCTGCCATTGTTGTTGTTTGTTTGCCTTGTTATATCTATATATAGTCTAGTAAAGAACTGTTATTCCTTTTCCCATATCTTTGCCTGAAAGCCCCTTAATTTCAAAGTTATAATTCAGAGGGAAGGGGGTCATACTTTCCATTTCAAGGGAGGTTCCCACCTTCCTTGGCAGACACCTGTCTTCCAAACCAAGACGAAAGAACAGCTTAAAATGATAATATTAATGTAATCTACTTCAAGATCAGAATTTTTCTGCATGAATTTCTTGTAAAAGCAGATAATCTTTTTCCACAGCTCCTTTATGCTCACAATTGAACACAAGAACTTCAAAACATGTTTCTTTTGTTGTTTTTATTTGGTTTTGCAAGGCAAGAGTTGAAAGCTAGCCTCACCTACTACCACACCATGGAGAATGCACCCACGGGTACCCTGATACACCTCCTTCCCTCCAAAAAAGACAATTCTCACTGGAGTCAATCAAAAGTCTCTGAAGAGTGCCACAAGCAACATCCCCCTCATTTGATGCCCCCCCTTCTCATCCCTCAGAGTCCACCTCTCCAGCTGAGCTCCTCCACAGCCAACAAGGAAAAAAAGAGTCATCCACAAGGCTAAGTCATCTTGCCTCTTGTATTTCTCCATGCAGAAGGGTCTGCACCTGGAAATGTTCAGAGTCACCAGGGTGAGTGGGCTGGACACTTCTCTCCTTAAAACAGATCAGTTCTGTTCAGCTCACATGGTGATGCTGCAGCATCCCAGCAGGGAAATACAACGTAATGCGGTTTCCAGGGATGTTTATAAATTTAAGAGTCATGGAAATCTGGGTTGGAAATGTCATAACATCTGCAGTAGAGTGATACACATTTTGATTTACTGGGGTTTTTTAATTAAAAAAAAAAAGCTGCAGGTTGTGAAGTGGGCAAAACTGCAGGCAGAGCCCTTGTTACACAGCTTCTCCACTGGGATGTGCCATAGCAAAGCTCCCAGAGTCTGGAGAAGGAACTCATCATTCTCTTAGTGGTTTAATACCATTCTTCATCCATTTGCAACAACAGTGCAGCACTTGGTGACACAGAGATCTGTCTTTATTCCTATGCAACCTGCATAGACTTTTCTGCTTTTGACTGCCTCCGTCCACTCCCAGGGAGCTGTGTGACCTTTGCTGTGCATTTACCACACCACGAGAGTCTGAAAATAGTCGAGGAGTGAGGGCAAGGCTTTTTTCTTGTACAGAGAAGAAAAGCCTTATGATTGGAACCCCAGAGAGCCCAGGAACAACTGGGAAGCCACTCCCAAACCATGCTTTACTGCAGCTTCCTGGCTTAGTGGCTTTCTTCCCCATTTCTTCCTCGGAAATCTGTGCAAAGCCTGTGGAGAACTGGGCATCTTTCAAGGTCTTTCAGTGTCAGTCCTTCAGTTCAGACCTTCTAGGTCATAAAATCCTTGGTTTTCCCTGCACACCTCTGATTTGAAATGTCTCCTCTCACATATCCTGGGAGGGTGACCTGACTTTTCAGAGCAGGGATGATTCTGTGTCTGAGATGAGACGGCTCCTCTTTGACCTGACCTGATCAATGGAGACCCTCCTCCCCCTTCTTGCTGCTGAGAGCATTCTCCTTGGTCCATCCCTCCAGGCTGGTGCCTACCTACATTTGGCTGTTATGCTTTTCAAATTATCTAGAATTTCTATTATGAGGGTGTTGAAAGTTAGGTTTTTTTGGGATTTTTTTCTTTCAGGGAATTTTTCTCCCATTTGTTGCCTAAGAGGTAATGAATGATGATACTTTAAGAGACAAAAGATGTAGCCAGGATGGGGAGGAGGTGAGAAGAGGTGCAGTTGCTTCAGTCTCTTAGCTGGGGAGTGAGCTCACTGGCTGGGGGATTTTCTCTTGGGAAGTGTAGTGATACCATGAAAGGTTTGCAGGGGAGGTGGAAGGGGAGTGCTAACTGAGACTTGGCTGGGAGTCAGGGACTGGGCTCAGCTCTCCCTCTCTCAGGGATCAGAGGGGAGACGGTTCTGGTTTTGGACTGCTGCTGCAGAGAGGATTCACGGCTACTGCAGACTTTTGTCCTTCACTGCTTCTCCTTACTGTGGGTGAGCCTCTGCTCACAAAAGCAGCTATTGAATTGGGACCTTTCAACACCTCACCTCACTGGGAGGGACACTCACCATCCACTTGGGTGCCTCAAGGGAAAACCTGGGACTCCCCACCTCCTCCCTCTCTACAGAAAAAGAACCTCCTGGCTGCTTGCAGGAGCCCGGTTGCTGCTACTGTGCCATGTCCACATGGGACATGCAAGAGACAGAGAAAAGAAAAATAAACAGAAACACCCCCCTTCCCCCCTCCACCTTCTCTGTCCTCCCCGGGCAGCCCAACCCGCCTGCTGTTCCTGCAGCTGCCCCAGGGCTTTTTGCTGCACTTTGTTTGCCACCCGCAGGGTGTGCTCGCCTCCGCTGTTCTAGCCCACTGCTCCGCCTGCCACCCAGAGCGGCACTGAGACCAGCTGCTCCCTGTGAGTTTTGCAAAGGGAGCCACCTGCCCTCTCCCCCATCGCCCCAGGTGCCATTGCCAGTGGAGAGGTGGCTGAGCTCGCGCCACAGCGCCCCCTGCAGCCCGGGGGAATCATCGCACCCGCCCTGCCCGGCCGGGAGCCAACAGCGCCCCTGCCGGCTGTGAGCGTAACTGCACCGAAGGGGAAAGTGCCTGCGGCCCGGAGAGGCTGTGCTTGGGTCTCTGCTGTTTGTTTGTTGTTGCTGCCATTGTTGTTGTTTGTTTGTCTTGTTATATATCTATTCTAGTAAAGAACTGTTATTCCTTTTCCCATATCTTTGCCTGAAAGCCCCTTAATTTCAAAGTTATAATAATTTGGCGAGAAGGGGCTCATATTTTCCATTCTAGGAAGGTTCCCATCTTCCTTGGCAGACACCTGTCTTTTAAACCAAGACAGAGAGTATACAGACGCCTGTCAAAATTATTCCATCCACTTCAGACATCTCTGTATTCAATTCCTCCTTGAATAATCCTTACCTTCTGTCTCTTATCCACACAAAAAAAAAAAAAAAAATAAAAAAAAAGGAACAAAGCTACCATGGGTTTGAAAAAGTCTCCTCTCAGAACCTGGTTAATAGAGACATTGTTCACAAGGATAGAAAGTAGATAGAAGACAGTCAGGGTCTGGTTTGAATCCCACATAGTTTGCCATGCTTCTGGCAGGCAAGGAAAAGGAGCAAGGGGCAAAGTTTCCCATGGCACAAATATGAAGGATAACAAAATTGATTTGGGAAGAGCTGCCGTGATGCTGCACAATAGAGCAGCCATGTGTTGGCTTTGATTTACACAGGGCATGCACTAACAAGTTGGAAATTAGATGTTAACGCTCGGGAAAAGGCATTGTCCTAGGTTACAATGTAACCAAAAGCATGTATTCTATTATCATCTTCACAAACTGATAAAGCAGGTGGGGCAGTGTTCACCTTGACTCATCCTTGATAACTCCCTCCGTGAGCTATCTCTGTTTAATGGACAGTCAAAGACCCTACCACATGACTCATAGATAACTCGCTCCGGACTATCTCCTGTTAATGGGCCCATCAATGCCTTGCCTCATGACTCACCATCCCTTTGTGAGATGCTCCGTGCAGGAGAGGAACTGAGCATTCCCATCTGTATATAATCAGAGGTTTGGAACAGCAGAACCAGCCTTTTCCACTGGACTCCCAGAGGACAAGAGCTACATCACTGGAACTTCAGGCGAAGACCAGACTCTTCTCTATAGGATCACTGCTTCAACAGAACCATCACTCTAGGAGGACTGCAGCCACCATTCGGACTGCTACCAACACCCTGACCGACAGGGTGTCAGGTTGTATTCTGACTCTGTCAGTGGTTTTCTTGTACTATTGCCTTCATTTTATTTTATTTTATTTTTCTTATGAAATTGTATTTCTGACATTGGAGTCTCTCACTGGTTTACCTTCAAAACCAGTACAGGCACGAAGACAACCCTGGGAGCTCTCTGAAAAAATCTGGCCAGCACCATTAACTGCCCCCAAAATGGAGTAGGGCTATCACCAGCACTGGGAAGCAAACAGAGCCAAAGCAAAAGCATCATTATCTCACACAGCGCCCTGAATCCCCAAATACAGCACCAAGGCTTTTATCGCTTCGTCCGCCTCAAAACTGATTATCTGGTGTTCCCCCTGCCACAAACCCACCCACAGAAGCTTTTCTCTGGCCCCGGCGGGCTCCGACCCTTCACATGTTGCTCCAGTTTTGCTCCTGCAGCCTCATGCCATGTCCATTGTACTTTGTCTTTTCTGCTGGGTGTCACTGAAGGGTTCCTAAAAGGCTGATGTCACCCTGCAATTTTTATCTTCCCTCTGCTTCGCAGCCATGCTGTGAACACCATTCCTTCAAGGCTGTTACCTGAGGAGTCACAGGTGACCTAGGAAGCTGGGAGCCTTCTTTCCAGGTGGTCTGTCCAGGCGAGAAGTCCCATGCCATGGGCAGAAGATGGGCTGAGCTTGGCTATTGCCCAGCACCATGCCCCTAGGGGCGAGGAGAGATGGCAAGCACATCTGATGCAGCAGTTTCCATTTAAATGCTCTGATGGGAAGAATGATAATTTCAGCATTAACAGAGCCCTGATTTCTGGAATTCAGTTATGTGCTGCTGGGAAAGGCACAAGCTGCGGTCTGGGGGCGGCTGGATACGAGGGCCCAGGTGGTAAGTGGAGGTGGAATAGGACAAGACAGGATGGGAGAGAATGGGTGGCAGGTGGGGGAGGAATGGTGGCAGCTTGAAACAGGACAACAGTTTTGAGCTCCAGCTCACAGGATTATAGGATGACCCAGGTGGAAGGGATATCAGGAGGTCTCAGGTTCAGCCTCCTCATCTACACAGTCAGTCTGACCTGGTCAAACCTGAGATTACTCAGTGCTTTATCCATCTGGATCTTGAAGACCTCCCAGGATGAAGACAATACCTCAAGGGCAACCTCCTGCAATGAGCTGAATCTTCCTTACTAGTGTGTTAGAAATAGATGTCCTGAGGATGTAATTCCCCTCATCTAGAGAAACTTCTGAACACCTTCCAGTGCTCTGTCTTTCCCTTCCCTCCTGAAGCAACTGGGAGGTGCCAGTCTTTGGGACTACAACCAGGTGCCTCTGCTCTGAAGTCCTGTGATCAATGAGTATGGGGGAAGGTTACATTGCTTCTCTTACTTACATCAGCAACTCCTGCTTCAATGTCCCATTCCTTTGCTTTTCTTTTCCCTCATTGAACAGTGGAAGAATTTCGAATCTCCTTTCCACTCATCATACTTCTTTGATGGAGTTCTCTGCAAATCTACCAGCAGGCTGTGTTAGCTGCAGGCTTCTGGGATAGATATTGCACAGTCCTGCTCTGGGTCTGATTCCCTTGGGACTTCACTTAATGCATCATTGCATCTTGGCAATAAAGATCAACAACTGCTCTCTCTGTCTTTGTTTAGTATTCACTTTATAGCTAATCTAAATTCTATGGCAAATCTAAATTCTACAGCAAATCTAAATTCTACTGCCACAGTTTGCTTAAATAACACATCAAAAAAAAAAGCTTTAGCAATGCCAAAATGCACACCTCTGCTGTTTCTTTTCTGTTGAGAAACTGAGTTTCCATGTTTTCAAAGGAAAATAGTTTGCTCTGACATGATTTGATATTGGATATGACTGATATGGTTGTTTTCAGAAACACCTTGGTTTAAAAACCCCAGTATATTTACTTTGATTTATATGAATGCTTTGGAAGCTTGTGAGGACTTTTGTCATTGCTGTTCCTGCTTTCAAAAGAGCTGAGATAAAATGTTAATTTTGTACCTTTGGGTGTGGATTATTTATAGTGACAGCCTGGCCTGTGCCAGTGCACTGTGATTGCATTGGGTGAACAAAATAAGGAGTGACATTCAGAGATGCTGCCTCCTGATAATAGTATGAAGCATTCAGATGACAAAATTACTTATCAGCACTCACACAGTTTTATAAATTGCTACAGTTTCACTGAATTTACTGAGAACCTACCACAGCAAGAGGATAATTTATAACAACAACAACAACAATAATAATAATATCAATGTGCTATTTGTTTGACAGAGAGGTGAGTCCCCATGTTTAAAATGACGTCAGCAATAGCATCTTTTTGGTATGCATAGGTCTGCAAAAGCCAAAGCATTAAGAAAGTTGCCCTTCTGAGAGATAGCAACCCCTCCTCCTCTCTTCTACCACCAAAGCACCTAGGAACTACTCAAGGGGAATGCTAACATGTCTTGCTCATTTCCAACTCCCATCTTGTGCCAAAGAAGCCACCCATGATTGTATAGGGTCAACTTCTTGTTCTCCTTTTTGCTTGACGAAATCTGCAGATCACAGATGCCACCGGACAGTCTTACTGTACACTCACCCTATCAAAAAGGGGCAATGCTGCCACTGAACAACACCATGCTGGGAAGAAAAGAATGCATCCAGCTCCAGGGCCTGCAACACAAGGACATGGAGCTGCAGGAGCGAGTCCAGAGGCCACAGACATGCTCTGAGGGCTGGAGTCCCTCTGATCTGGAGACAGGTTGGGAGAGACCTGGGGGTGTTCAGTCTGGAGAAGAGAAGGCTCCAGGGAGACCTTAGAGCCCCTGCCAGTGCCTAAAGCGGCTCCAAGAGAGCTGGATGGATACTTTAGACAAGGGCCTGAAGTGACCGGACAAGGGGGGTTGGCTTCACGCTGCCGGAGGGCAAGGTTAGATGGGATATTGGGAAGCAATTCTTCTCTATGAGGGTGGGGAGGCCCTAGCACAGGTTGTCCAGAGAAGCTGTGGCTGTCCCACCCCTGGAAGTGTTCAAGGTTGGATGTATCTTGGAGCAACCAGGTCTAGTGGAGGGTGTCTCTGCCCATGGCAGGGGTGTTGGACTGGATGACCTTTTAAAGGTCCCTTCCAACCCAAACTCTCCTGTGATACTGTGATTTTGGGAATACCCTCCCTAGATTACCCATTAACCAGTTGCTACCAGCAATTAACATGCTGGATGTACAAACTGTAGAAGTTACCCAGCCCAGGACTGTCACACTTAGAACAAATTTTAACCATGGAGCTGCCCATGAACAGATAAATGCACAAAGGGCATAAACAAGAAATACTTGGCCCCACTCAATTCTCCCTTTGACACAGTTTTTGTGGTGTCAAATGTATTGATTAAAAAATGGTCTAAACACATGCAAGAGCCTGCATCAGTGAGCTGATTTAGCATGGGCAGTGTCAGGTAATCCCCTGGCTGCCAAGAAAGCTCCACCTACAATTGTGCTCTGTCTCTGGATCGGGCTTTCACCCCAATTACCCATCATATTCATTAATCCTTCTCTAATGCGTAATTTCTCTGTGTCTTGTACTCTGTGTACTTCTACTTTCATGTGGTGCATGAAATTCTGGAATAGTTTGAGTAACACCACTTTGGGCTATTGCAATGTGGTGTAAGCTTTAAAGCTCCTGAACCCACGTCAATAACTGCAGAATCATTGGTTCACTTCCAGGAGGTTTCTGATCTCCGAATCCTGCTTGTGCCCACCGGACACTATCCTAAAGTAGCCCTACCCTCTTTTATTTTAAAGATAATACCTGCAACGAAACCATGATGCTACATCAGTTCATGTTGTGGGGCGAGAAAACAAAGGAGGCTTAGTAAAAGAAGAACAAAGACCACTTGGTTAAAAGAAAAAGGCTTTTTCTGCTGAGCCAGGGGGGAGATGTAACAAAGTTTCTAAAATGTAACAGATAGAACAGCAGCAGTTTGCAGTAAGCCATAACAAAACGCTCCGTCTGAAAGACATGGTCTGATGCTTGAATCATATGTTCTATTGGCTGTCTAGAGGCATGTTATTTTAATCTGATGGTAAAAATATTACAAAAACTGTATGCTTGTTCTGAATGGATGATGTGGGTTTAAATAAGTCCCTGCCTTTTGCCCAGGCCTCTGGCAGCAGGCAGTAGCGTTATTGAGGTGGCCAGCACCCCAAGACCCACTCTCATTTGTAAGTTCTTTAATAACAGCTGATTCAGTCTATTATAGAATGAATTGTGTATTAATAGACACAAAACTAACAGATATAAGACTTAAAACAGACTATTACTACATGGGAATAAGACAAAAGGGAATACTAGTATTATACATGCGGGGTTAAAGGTACCATTAAATTTACAGCTAGCTAAGAAATAGTATAACTTAGCATCCAATGTTTCTTACCACCAAATTGTTGAAGAGGCATACATCAAAATCCTTTCCTCAATTTCCAGAAAAGTAACCACGAAGTTGTGTCCAAGCTTCAGAGAGAAATCATCTCGCACGTTCCCCGGGAGTGTGTAAGAGACTTCTGCCTCTGTGATAAACTGCAGTACTTTTATAGTGTAAAAACAGGCCTTTTGGTCACCTATGTTTGTTTATCTCTTCCCACATCTGTTAAGCTGGCAGACCTTTTGCCACCAGGAGATGACACCTGCTGGGCCTTGCCCGCCTGGGCTCTCTCTCCTATCTGCACCGGCCACCTGTGGTGGGGAGAGAAGTGATATGCCCTGCCACAATGCTTTTCTAATAAATGTTTCAGGCCTTATCACTGTCTGGGGACTGTGCTTTGCGCACCGATATGTCATATCATGTCCTTAAAAAACCTCCTGAACACAGTGAGTTTTAATGATGTGGTAATAAAAATCACCATTCTGCACCAAAGGCAGGCTGTCCAAGCCACTGCCCTGGGAAAAGGAGGAATGATCTGTGCCTAACTGAAGCCACTCCACCAGGAACCAATGTGTTCCTCAATGCTGTAACACCCACTTCAACTGTTCAATTGCTTCAAATATGACTGAAGTAAGCATAAGGATAATTTTGACAGCACAACTTTAAAACACTTGCTTGGGAATACACGTTATTGTTACTAAATGCTTCCTGGTATCTAATTGTGACTGACCTGTCTCTTCACCTCCCTCTTGTTCTGAGTCCTCCAAAGCCGCACATGACTTTCCATCTTCTGCTGTTTCTGGGTAAATGTACCAACAAGGTGCTGGTGCATCAGCCACAAAGTACTCAAAAATGACTGACACAGAAAGCTCAATTAAATTACTGGAATGCATGAAAATAAATGGCATGCCCAGCTCATTCAGCTTGAGCAAGAAACTGTTTCTTGCATGAACGAAGCAGAGATAAGCATGGAGCCCAGGGCTGCTGCACACCCCATGGGCTGCCAGGGATGCCAGCTCTCAACGTCTTCATAAAATCATAGAATAACAGAAGGGTTTGGGTTGGAAGGGACGTTAAACCTTATCCAGTTCTATCCCACTGCCATGGGCAGGGACACCTTCCACTAGACCAGGTTGCTCCAAGCTCCATCCAACCTGGCCTTGAACACTTCTAGGGATGGGACAGCCACAGTTTCTCTGCACAGCCTGTGCCAGTGCCCCCCCCACCCTCACAGCCAAGAATTTTTTCCCAATATCCCATTTAACCCTGCCCTTTGTGAAGCCAATCCCCTCATCCTGTCACTCCAGGCCCTTGCCCAAAGTCCCTCTCCAGCTCTCTTGGAGCCCCTTTAGGCCCTGGCAGGGGCTCTAAGGTCTCCCTGGAGCCTTCAATTCTCCAGGCTGAACACCCTCAGCTCTTCTAGTCTGGCTCCAGAGCAGAGGGGCTCCAGCCCTCAGAGCATCTCCATGGTCTCCTCTGGACTCGCTCCAGCAGCTCCACGTCCTCCTTGTGTTGGGGGGCCTGGACCTGGATGCAGCTCTGCAAGGTGGGGTCTTCCAGGTGTGCAGGTGCATGAAGCTGCAGACTGTGGTCAGCACAGCAAGACAAGGACCAGGACACGGCAGGTGCCGTCTGCTCCCCGCCCAGCCTGGATCCTGCAGGCCTTGGTCACCAGGTGCCATAATGCTGTCAGTCACATTGTGACCAAGTCCAGTTCCTGCTGTAAGAGTCCTGCACGTTAATTGCTCAGCTCACACACTGGCTCTACGGAGATAAGCACGGAGCAAGAATATTTTAATCTGCTTCTTTTACTAATTTTCACGTGTATATGCTGATAAGTCTTTTGTCCCAGTGATATCTTGTGTGGGGAAAAAATGTAACAGTTTAATCAGTCCATGTATTAATCAGTACATATTTGTCATGTAAATAGTTACAAGAACTAATTTTTCCCTTTCAGGGTCCTCTCTTGTAATTTTCCACTCATAGACACACACAGAGGGAACATCTCATTTCTTATTTTGATACAGCTGTCTGTAATGGAATAATTTCCATCTCTTTTTTAGCTTTTATTCATTTTCATATATACAAGCCAATGGGGTTTTTTGTTTGTTTGTTTGTTTTTAAGATATAATAATTTCTATTAGGTGGTTTACAATTTGAGATTTCTATTAAACCATTTTGACAGGATGACACCAGGTTGGACAAGGCTTGGAGCAACCTAGTCTAGTGGAAGGTGTCCCTGCCCATGACAGCAGGGATGGAATGAGATGATCTTTAAAGTCCCTTCCAACCTAAACCCTTCCATGATTCTATGTTCAATCACTTATTTCACTCACTTGCTTTTTTAGGACCCAGCAGCTTGTGTCTGGTTTGGGGTGTGGAGAGGGTTCTATTCCTTTTTCCTTCATTTTGGGGGAAAGAAACTTTCTGCATAGTAAAATAACTCAGAATTTATTGAACTTTCTTTGTTTTTCAAGTTCAATGTATACTGCCAAATCTTCTAAAAATACTTTTGAAAAATTCTATTTCATTGAATTAGGAAAATATTTTTGAAAGAATTTTGAGTAATTATATTTTACTGGATATCCTATAAGGACACTCTTCTCTTTTAAGTAGAGAGGAGGCCAGTGATATCCCTTAACATCCCTGCTAGCAGGATGCATTGCTGCTGCTTGCACACTTGACCTTTTGATACCTGCCCGGCTGCTCCCACAGGAGAAGTGAATGATGGTTGGGTTTTTCCCTAAGAAAGTGGTTGGGTTTTTCCACAAGAAAGGATCTCTTTGTTACCCAAACCCATTATTTTCCAGCTGTAATCTAGGTGAGGCTTAACATTATTAAAACAAAGTTGTTCTGCATTTCTTTAATGTTCAAATATTCCTGCTGCTGATTTTTTTTCCATTAAAAGGGAAAAGAAAGAGTTTGCACTCTTCTTTTGAGGCAACCAACTGAAGCTTATTTGTTATACATTCAAAAGAATTTGAGGTGTAGTCCCAGGAATATGACTAACTTCATCCCCTTAACCCACACAGAAGACCAAGTTCCTGACAAGCCAGTGACCTACTTAAGGATGACTTTCCTGCTTGCATGTGGCAGGGAAAAGATTTCTAAGGAAAACAGAGGTGCTGAGTTCCACCAAAAGGGAAGGAGTTGATCAGTGGTGGTTTTAGTAAAGTTCTCCTTTCAGGAGACGTGGATTTCACAGCGTCAAATGCAAACATTAATTCCAAAAATAACTAATTTGCAAGGCAAAAAGTTGAAAATCTCTCTCCTTCACCCTGCTGCGGCACAGAGGAAATGTTATTTGGGTCTCCCAGACCCCAGGTTATTCACTGCACACATCAAATATCTGTACTTCCAAGGTCTTGTTCACATTGTGATCTGGGCAGGACAATAATGGAATTTCTGAGCCACATACTGGTGGGAGCTGGGGAAATGGTGTTGCATTACTGTACCAAGTTCAGGATAGTTGTGCAGGGTCAGTCCAAGAGTCCACCCAGCCCAGTCCCCTACCAGTCTCAGGCAGGAACCCCGAAAAGAGTATGAATAGAGCGGGAACATGGGGTACTTCCTGCTGATACTGACACTACCTTCAATTATTTTCAACTCTTAATTACTCAGTTCCTGATGGATAAGTGGTTTCTATGCGTTTTGTAACCCAGTTCAGTCTGGAACACAAGATCATGATTTTATGCTTGTTTGGAGAAAGAAAAGTCTTGAATGAAATTAAATAATTAAATGAATGACTGAAAAGACTCAGCCCACTGTTTCTCACTGGTTTTATCCAGTCAATGTCCTTTCATAGCATCTGTTATGGAATCATTTCATTAATATAAATCTGCCTCTTCCTGCAGATTTTTAAGAATGGAATGTGTATCAGGGCAGCTCTTATGAACAACTGTAGTGAGAAAAAAGCACAATGGCAAAGGGGTAAGTCAAAAACACCTACGTATCCTTTGACTAGCAGAGTGTACAAAGTGTAAATTTGTCTCTCAAAAGCAGTCTCAGAAGTCAAGAACCATCCCTGGGTCAGCAGTACAGGGATTATCTTGATTTCCACCCATGACTGTCCTCCCAGATCCTGCTCTGGCCACCCTCAGCTCTTCATAGCAGTGTTTGTTGTTTACTTATATCATTTTTCTTCTTTGTTCCCTCAAATACTGTGAAAACCAACCTCCACAACATAACACTTCATCCTTCCTTGCGTCCATCATTGCCACTGAATTTCAATTAGGTGGAGTCAGAGAGATCTTGTAAAAAATGCGTGCTCAGGTCTGTCACTTTGCTTTCCTTACAAATACCATGGAAATGGCACATTTTGTACAACACAGGCTGCACTTAGTCTTATATAAACCCTACTTTTCAGATGTTAACACTGGAAAAACTGTTTCACAGGTGGATTTTTTTTTCTGACATCACTCCCAAGGTACCTGCCCCCTCCCAGACAAGTATTGTTGTAGATGACCAGATCTGTCTAGGTGTTAGTGTGGATGCTAAGGGAGAATATTGGGAAGATTTGCAATCATCTGTCCTTTATTATTGCTGAGGCCCAGTAAGAAAGTTACTGGCAGTCTGTCAAGCTGTAATTGGAAGGATCTGAGGTCTGCTTTCCTTCTGCTCGGTCAACAAGTTATGTTCTTGGCATCAGTGTTCTCAAAGTCATTGGAGCAATGCTGGCTTTTTGCTGTCTCCGGAGAAAAGGGTTCTAACTGCAAAGTAACAAGAGGGTTAGAGGCGTACTTCTGCAGCACCTTGCAGCATGCCACAGGCACAGGCTGAGAGCAGACCCACAAGGCAGCACAACCCAAAATCAGGGCAGTTGTCCTGGGGAAAGTCTTCCTTCTGCTGTGGTCTACAGTAGGGATATTCAGACTCTTTGGCAACTCCTCTGTATTGGGTTTGTGTGGCCAGGTTTTGATAGCAGGGATGCTACAGGGGTTGCTTCTGCAAGAAGATGCCAGAAACTTCCTCCATCTCTGGCAGAGCTAATGCCAGGTGGCTCCAAGGCAGACCCATCACTGGCCAAGGTAGAGCCCATGAGCAACACTGGGAGCACCTCTCACACAAAGCATTCAAGAAAGTAAAGAATACTGGGCAACTTCAGCTGGACAGAGGAGTGAGAATATGTGAGTGCAACAGCCCTGCAGTGTCCAAGGTCAGTGCAGAAGGAGGGGCAAGAGGTGCTCCAGGTGCCAGAGCTGAGATTCCCTGGCAGCCAATAATTCAGCCCGTGGTGAGGCAGCTGTGCCCTGGCAGCTCATGGAGGGCATGAGGGAGCAGAGATCCACCTGCGGCAGCTGGAAGACTCCGTGCCAGTCAAGTTGAGCCTTAACTGAACTCAAGAAGAGTGGAAAAAGAGGAGTCGAGGGAAAGTGTTTTAAGATTTGGGTTTTATTCCTTATTATCCTACTCTGATCTGATTGATAATAAATTTAAGCAATTTCCCCAAATCAAGTCTGTTTTGCCTGAGATAGTAATGAGTGTGTGGTCTCTCTCTGCCCTTATTTGATCCATAAGCCTTTTGGTAGCTTTTGTCTCCCCTGCCCTGCTGGGGAGGGAAGTGGCACAGTGGTTTTATGGACCATACTCTCACTGCATCCCATGAGAAGTTTTTAGCTGTTACAGACCATGAGTGAGAATCGAGGAATGCAGGAGCTGAGTAGTCCAGCCTGGACAGGGAAAATAAATGTGCAGCTGAAGGAGTAATGAGTCTATCTTGCAGGAAAACCTGTAATTTGGAAACTGTATGAAGGTGACAAATTCATTTTGAACATACTTGTGAATGTTGTCATGGCAGAACATTTACAAGAGCAGGGTTGCTCTGCAATTAATAAAGAGTACAAAAGTGGTTTTCAACTTTGAGGTGAAAATGGCTTGAGAAATGCAAAAAGGACTCCTATTAAGCTGCAAAAAGACAACTACAACCATATTTCACCTTCTATGTGCTGTCCTCTCTTCCCTGCTGCCTTTGTAGCACCACTTCCAACATGACAATGACCTCAGTGATGGACTGGGAACTCCCGCTGCCCCTCCCCTCACCAACATAGCAAACACCAATGGATCAGTACAAGTCACAAAGCCCACGGCAGCCTGTGACCAGGGGCATCAGACTGTCACCTTTGCACCCAACAGGTTGAACATTACTAGAGTGGCAGCTAAAGCAGAGTAACAAATTTATCTTAGGAGATGGATTTCATCCAGCCTGTCTCTGCTGTGCTATTCCGCAGAGGAACACAGGGCCACCTCACAATTTATTTTTCACACTGTATAGCACATGTTTTCTTTTAGGTGTGTGACCATAAGGATTGTCACTGTGATTTTGGATGGGCCCCTCTGCACCGCCAGCTGGAAGAATTTGGAGGCAATGCTGAGAGCGAAGCACGTCCTCCTTTGCAGAGTCAGCACAGTTTGGTGGGACCTCTCTGCACATCACACTGCCTATCGCAGCTTCATTTTTCCAACAAGTTCCTCATCTATACTTTCGGACCACTTTAGGCTTTGTTCAGGCATCTCTTCGTCCCTTGCTGTTTGGCCATGTCAGGTCATTTATTTCCTCTTCTCTTGTCTTTTTTATCATTCCAGTTGTGCTTTTCTTACCTGACTATCAGACTACTCTCCCAGCTGCAGATCAATTCCATTAAGCACAGAGGCCAAACAGCCAGCACATAGTTCAAGACGGTTTATGAGGAGTGTTGTTCTGAGCTCATCAAAACCCTCTTGGGAAAATCCTCCTCTTCTCTTAACATGGATATGCAGCTGAGCTCCAATCCTGAGAGGACAGGACATACAGAGATATATTGCTGCCTTCCTATATATTAGGTATTCAATGTCACTCAGCAGTGCTCCACAAAGCCATCGCACATGACAGCTGACATCCTTCCACCTCTTCCAGAACCCTCTGCTCATTAATTCATCTACTGAGAAAGAACTATTAGACGTTTCTGCTTTTTATTTGGCCAGGCAAATGGCCAGTTGCTCAGGCAGGAACAGGCCCCCTGGCACTGCCGAACAACTGTTTTGGGCAAGTAACAGGTTATAGATCAAATCAACCATTCTTCAAATATCAACCCATGGTGACATTTCACCTCTATGTTCCCTTGGGAGGGAACCCAAGTGGCATTCCTTTGATTTTCATTCTATCACTCACTGAAAAATGTAAATAAATGTTGAAAGAAAGACTTTAAAATTGTGTGTGGAGGATAAATTCTCCCTTATCCTCTTACCATTCTATGCATTTTTTGCAGTTCAAATGGGTTTATAAGCTTAACTGAAAGAATATGGAAACATGGCTGTAGACAGGGAGAATGTTCAAAACCCCAGTCTAGGAAATGAACTGTTGAGGAACACATTGTGCAAGCTGCAGGTTGAGTTCTACGTGGTGGGAAATGGCATGAGCCTGAGGCCAGGGGCAGGTGAGCAGCCACTCAGAGACATGCCAGGATCCAATTACTCCAAAGGAAGACCCCAGACTATTGCACATAGGACGGAAAAGACTTTTGCTATTTAAAAAAAAAGTAAATGAGAAAATGCTTTAAAGTTCTGTTGTAGTCTTCAGAAAGTAGAATCACAGGATGGCTTGGGTTGGAACAGACCATAAAGATTATCTCATTCCAAACTCCCTGCCATGGGCAGGGACATTTTCCACTAGATCAGGTTACTCCAAGCCCCATCCAACCTGGTCTTGAACACTTCCAGGAATAGGGCAGCCACAGCTTCTCTCGGCAACCTGTGCCAGGGCCTCACCACCCTCACAACCAAGAATTTCGTCCCAATATCCCATCTAACCCTGCTCTCTGGTAGTGTGAAGCTGTTACCCCTTATCCTGTCACTACATGACCTTGTAAATAGTCTCTCTCCATCTTCCCTGTAGATTCCCTTCAGGTACTGAAAGAGGCTCTAAGGTTTCCCTGGAGCCTTCTCATCTCCAGGCTGAACACTCCGAATTTTCTCAGCCTTTACTCACAGCAGAGGTGCTACACTCCTCTAATCATCTCCATGACCTCCTCTGGACTTGCTCCAACAGGTCCATGTCCTTCCTGTGCTGGGACTGCACAGCTTAATGAAGCTCTGCAGGTGGGTCTCACCTGAGTGGGGTAGAGGGGCAGAATTCCCCCCTTCCCTTCTGCCCACAGGGCTTTGGATGCAGCCCAGCACAGAGGAGTTTTCTGGGCTCCCAGCCAACACAGCCAGGGCATGTTCAGCCTCTCACCCACCAGCAACCCCAAGTCATTCTCAGCAGGGCTGCTCTCAAAACCATTCTCCACCCAGTCTGTGTTGCCCTGGTTTTTCACTGCTAACGCGAACAAGACATGCAGTGAAAAACCAGGGCAACAAGTCTGGATTTGTGCTTGGACTTGCCTCGACCCAGATGCAGCACCTTGCACTTGGTCTTGTTAAACCTCATGAGATTCCCATGAGCCAGTTCTCAAGATGTCCAGATCCCACCGGATGACATCCCATCCTTCATGTGGGTCACTTGCACCCCTCAGCTTGGTGTCATCTGCAAACTGGCCGAGGGTTCACCCAATCCCTTTATCTGTGTCATTAATAAAGATATGAAACAACACTGGTCCCAATACAGGCCCCTAAGGGACACCACTGGTCACTGATGTCCATCAGGACTGAGCCACTGATCACCACCCTCTGGATGTGACCATACAACAAATTTCTTATCCATCTCACAGTCCTGTTGTATCAGCAGAGAATTCTGGCACTTAATGGGCTGCAATTAAGGTATAAAATTACTCTTCCTGTGTAGCAGACACTGTGCATTACGTGTTGTTCTAGCAAAAAGGTACCAGTATGTCCAACCAAACTTCAGCTGTGCCAAAGGAAGGTGAAATACTTAGACTTTATTTTGGGGAACGGGCAACAAATGATAAATCCAGAAAGAACAGAGGCAATAATTGAGCTCCCATGGCTGGTCACAAAAAGCAAGTACAAGATTTTCTCAGAGGTGTGGGGTTTTGTTGGCTGTGGATTCCAAGGTTGAGAGAATTGACTAAGTCTCTGAAGCAACCAAGAATGAAGAGACAGAGAAGAGCGGGCCACAACTGGACCCAGTAGTTGGGAGCACCACTGGACTGCAGCGGGAGCACCAGACTGCATTAAGTTGGTGGGCAGCAGCAGCAACCCAAGCTCTAACACCACAACAAGCATAAGATAACTTAAGAAGATGCATCACCCTGAATCCAGTGAGCCTATTACTTCTGCGTGATGATGGAGAACATCCCAGTGTGAGCAAGTGATGAACATTTCAAATAAACCATAGACTGATTTAACTGATGTTCCCTCACATTACCCAGATACAGTTCTATTTTGCAGATGGCTCATCCTACTCCCTGCAAGGACATCTCATTTCAACCCCCCTGCCATGGGAAGGAGCACCTTCCACTAGACCAGGTTGTTCCAAGCCCCTTCCAGGGATGGGGCAGCCACAGCTTCTCTGGGAAATCTGTGCATGTTTCCTGCTCTTTCTGAATATTTCTCTCTCTAATTTAGATCTCTTTACCCTATGTGATAGTCTTCAGACCAGACATAATCATGCTTTCTCCTTAACACGGTGATCCATGGGATCTCAACTAAGAGACAGGATTTAACTTACTTTACACTTCTATTTTCTTGTAATTTTACATATTTATGTCACAGAACATGTGATTCATCTGCATTCAGTTGAAGGTACCTAATACTTGTTTTTTGAAAGAAGCCATTGCCACACAGTCACAGAACCACAGAATGGTTTGGGTTAGAAGGGACTGTAAAGTTTATCTCATTCCAAACCCCTCCCATGGAGGGGGCAAGGAATTTCAAACATGAAGCATTGAAGATTCTACCAGATGAAGAGCTGGATATGATCTATCAAATGAGACATGACTGTATCTGTGTTTCTGGCTGCGGCTGCTGACAAAGAACATCCTGCAGTTGTTTGATCATAGGCTTGTGTCATGTCTGCAAAAGAAAACAGACCAAAAGGAAGAGGGGTAAAAAAGGAGAGAGGCTTGACAGGGGCCTGGAGTGACAGGACAAGGGGGAAAGCAGGTTTTATGTTTAGGAGTAACATGTCCAGCTCTGCGACCCCAAACATCAGGACATGGAGCTGGTGCAGCAAGTCCAGGGGAAGCCATGGAGATGCTTCAAGGGCTACAGCCCCTCTACTCTGCAGAGAGGCTGGGAGAGCTGGGGTGTTTAGCCTGGAAAAGAGAAGGCTCCAAAGAGAAGAAGCCCCTTCCAGTGCCTAACGGGACTCCAAGTCAGCAGAAGGACTTTGGGCAAGGGCCTGGAAGGACAGGAAAAGGGGAATGGCTTCCCACCGCCAGAGGGCAGGGTTAAATGGGATATTGGGACGAAATTCTTGGCTGTGAGGGTGAGGAGGCCCTGCACAGGCTGCCCAGAGAAGCTGTGGCTACCTCGTCTCTGGAAGTGTTCAAGGCCGGGTTGGATGAGGCTTGGAGTAACCTGGTCTAGTGGGAAGTGTCCCTTCCCAAGGCAGAGGAATGGAACTGGATAAGCTTTGAGGTCTCTGCCACCCCAGCCCACTCCGCGCCGCGGGGTGCCCGCACTGTTACACACCGCCCGTTTCGGTCATGGCGGCGCCTAAGCCCCGGTGACGTCACTGCCGCGCGTTGGCAAGTGATGTCACGAGCGCGCCGGGCGGGCGGGCGTTGCTATGGAGGCGGGGGACGAGTGGCTGCTGCGGTCGCTGCGACTGTGAGGGACCCCCGGACCCCCGGCTCCCGGCACTGACTCGGGCACCGCCGACCTCATACTTGCCCTCTCCCCGCAGGTACCGCGACCTGCACACCTTCGAGCTCCAGGCGCCCACCCGTCTCATCGAATGGGCCCGCGGGAGCCGTGAGTGTCAAGCGGGGAGTGCTGAGGGGACGAGAGGGACCAGGCTGGGGTCTGTCGGGGAGGGGTGGCTGTGCCTAGCCGGAGGAAAGAAGGACACCCAGGGGCCGGGCCGCGGCCCGTGTAGAGGGAGAAGGGGGAAAGGAGGATGTGGGGTTGGGCCAGGCTGGGGTCCTGGAGGGGAAGCCAAGATGCAGGGCCAGGACCCCAAAAGTGGGGCTAAGTGGCTGGAGCTGTACCGGCTTCAGCCTGGGCTAGAGCTCTGGCTCTGGGGGTCCTTGGACTATGCGGTAACTCGGGTTTGCTCCAGGGAGGGTGGGCTGGGCAGGGGGGCAGCCCTCACCGTGTTCTTGGCTCTTCATGGCCACTCCTCCAAGGTGTCTGTGTAGCTGGATATGGACAGTCTGATGGTAACGAGATCCTGCAGCTGATCCCACCGCCAGCGCTGCTGACAAAGGAGACCCGGGTAGGTATTGCAGCCAGGGAGGCACCACACCTCTCTAACTTCCTTGGCCTGATATTTTCAGAGACCAAGCCAGGGCTTGGTGGCCTTCATGAGCTGTTGCCTGTTGGTGTGACAAGGGCATGGCCAGGAATTGAGCAGCTTTGGTTGAAAGGTAAAGCACATAAGTCACCTGATTGTTGTACAGTCATGTTATCCTGCAGCTGCTCTGCAGACAGCTTGGGTTGTGGACACTTCATCTTCAGGTGTGTGAATGAAAGCATTTAATGGAGAAAGAGGACAGATGAGGACAGCAAGGCAAGTGAAGAAGGGACTTGCTGAGCAGCCCAGGCTTGAGGGACCACCCTGCAGAGCACCCTTGGGTGGGTGACCCCTGCACCCAAGGGGTCACCCACCCAAGTAGAAGAGTAGAGTAGAGTAGAGCAGAAGGTGGTGTTTGGTCACTGGGTAAGCAGAAAGCTCCTGAGCCAGATGTGCACAGATGGCAGCAAACACAGGCAGAGCTCTTGGCAGCAGCTTTCTCCAGATTTTTGTTCTGACTATTTTGGGATCCTTCAGTCCTCTATCTCCTGTTGAAAAAGGCAACACTGGACATGGAAGAGCTATACCAAGCAAGAGTGTGCCTCGTGTCTCTGTCATTTTTTGTGATAACTGACCACAAGTTGTCCACCATTGTGTGAAGAAATGGCTTTGCCTCTGATTTCTAGGGCCTGTGTCCAGAGAGAGATTTCAAGGTAGAATGTGGCGGATTTTCAGAGCACCCAGTATACAGCCTAAAATATGTGCCGGACACCAGGTATGACCACAAGGCCCTTCCCAGGGTGTATTGGAGATGGAGAGGGGACTTAACCACTGAGAGCAAACTCCTTTTCCATGCCTGCTTCCCAACCCAGCTGGTCAATCCTGCCAGCTCTTGAGACCAGTGTGAGTCTGGGCCAGTGACACAGCAAGAACTGCTGCTGTTGCTGCTGCCTCACCAGTGATCCCTCACTACCGCACTTCTGAGCAGAAGGGGCCTGTAGAGTTTTCCTTTCCTCTACCTTCCCTTCCTTCTGCATTTGGCACTGTTAGGAGGTGCTCAGAAGAAGAGTAGGACACTGGTGGCTGGTGCCACTGCTCTGCAAGACCCTATGTGTGCAGGTTCAGAAGGTTGTTTTCCTGCTCTGGATTTAAACCAAACAAACACCTCTGGCTGATTTATATCCCTTGTTCAGTCTCTCCTGCTACGCAAGTCCCCATTGACTACTTTAGAGCTGAGGGCATCATTCTTAGTCTAGTCCTTCTGGAAAATGTATTAACTAAATCATAGAATCATGGAAGCATTTAGGTTGGAAAAGCCCTCTAAGACCATTGATTCTAACCATTCCCCCAGCACTGCCAAGCCCCCCACTAACCCAGGCCCCCAAGTACCACACATGACTTCTAAATCCCTCCAGAGATGGCAACTCCACTCCTGCCCTGGGCAGCCTTTGCCAAGGCTGGACATCACTTTCAGGGAAGGAATTTTCCCGATATCCAACGTAAACATCCCCTGGTGCAACTTGACACCATTTCCTCTTGTCCTGTCCCTTGTTCTTTGGGGCCAGAGCCAAATCCCCACCTGGCTGCACCCTCCTGTCAGAGAGTTGTAGAGAGCAAAAAGGCCTGAGCCTTCTTTTCTTCAGGCTGACCCCCCCCCCAGCTCCCTCAGCCACTCCTCATCAGATCTTCATAAAACACCGTCATAAATGCCATTGCCTGGGACTGTGTTTGCCTGGGCTGTGTGGAGCATCCCTGCTTGAGGAGTTTTGGGATTATGGTCCTTCCAGCCACCACTCTGCTCCAAGCAGAGGCAGGAGCTCCTGCTTACAGGGGCAGCAGACCGGTTTGTCCCATGCTGGGGAAAACAAGGCTGTTCTCTGCTCCTGAGGAGTTTTGTGAGACTCTTCTGTTTCCTCAGCTTGCTGGTAACAAGTGGCCCACGGGACAGCTCCCTCCAGGTCTGGCAGGTGTCAGCAGAGGACTCTGGTAAGGGTTTCTGAGCTCAAGTGGTTTCTCAATGTAGTTGTTACATCACACATCTCTAGCTTACCCTTCTACCTTTGTGTCAGATGAGGAGTGCCACTTCCATGTCCTGAGTGACCACCCTTGCGTGGCACAGGCTGAAGAAGGGTACAAGACAAGGGTCTACACCAGTTTTGGTGGTTTGGACTTAGCAGCACAAACCTCGTCAGGGAATCAGTATGTTTAGGCCTGTCACAGCAGCCTTGTACTGCAGCAGTCAGCACAGTGTCCCCTTAGTAACGCCAATGGTTAGAAATAAAGGAGCTCCATCCATTGCCTTTTGGAATAGACCGTGATCCACCTTGCTTCTTTCAAAAAGGAGCACTATTGTCGAGGCTGCTACTGGGAAATACTTGTAAACCACCAGAAAGAAAGTGCAAAACATCATTAGAAGAAGAAGAAAACTTCTTCATTGAACGTAAACATCTTGATTCACAAATTTTCATGAGTTTTGCTCAGCTTTTTGTCAGTCCTTGCTGGATGGGTTGGAAAGGGTTTTTATCCTGGAGAGGAGGTTAGGCATAATTTGATTTCTTATTGGTTTGGTAGGTCAGTTTTAGCTTTGTGAGGCATTGTTGTGAAACAGTCTAATCTGATGGATTACTTGGCTCTCAATGTGTTTTACAGCTGTTTCTGTCTTTTTCTAATAGATGTTATTAAATCTGTAAGCCCCATAGCAACAGAAAATGGCACTGGGCAATCCTGGGCTAAAATTGCCACAATTTCAGCCAGAGCCCCGTGGGTCCTTCACGGCTCAAGACTTGACAGAGTCCAAGTTACAGAAGTTGAATCCAGGAAAAATGTTTACACAGCAGGTATTCAAGGCAAGCCTAATGTCTGATTTTTGGAAAGGTGGGGTTTGGGTAAAGCAATGCTAACTGCTTGAGTAGCAAACATTTCACCGAGCAGGTACTTCCAGACATGTGCAAGTGGTTATAAAGATATTTGCCACAAATATATTGTCTTGTGGAAAGAGGTGACAATGGTCGGGTCCATCTCCAGCTGTTTACCACTTGCATTACACTGATTTCTCACAGTTCTGCCCCAAATCTGGGCACTGCCAGAGTGCTGCACATAGTTTCAGTCTGGAGAACTGGGTTTGCAGGGGGCTCCTGTGTGTGCTGTCCCAAACAAGGGGGATAACAGCCTGGTTATGACAGGTGGTGGGTGCAGGTCTGGTTTCCTTGGGGATCTGGGGACTCTGCTTTCACCTACACAGCTAAACTCAATCCCCACAGAGCTCATCTCTGGGGAAGGAAGAGGGGATGTGTGTGTCCAGTGGCAGTATCACAGTGCTGAGGAAAAGGAAGGCCTGTTTGTCACTCTCCCTGTGCCACAGGGACTCACAGAATCTTGGGAGTGGTTTGGCTTGGAAGAGACATTTAAAGCTCGTCTCATTCCAGCCCCCTGCCATGAGCAGAGACACCTCCCACTAGACAAGGTTGCTCCAAGCCCCAACCAACTGGCAGGCATGGGGCAGCCACAGCTTCTCTGGACAACCTGTGTCAGGGCCTCACCACCCTCACAGCCAAGATTTTCTGCCCAATATCCCATTTATGCCCTCTGTCAGTGTGAACCCATACCCCCACCTCCTGTCACTCCAGGCCCTTGCCCAAAGTCTCTCTCCAGCTCTCTTGGAGCCCCATTAAGCACTGGAAGGGGCTCCTTCTCTTCTCTCTGGAGCCTTCTCTTTTCCAGGCTGAACACCCCAAGCTCTCCCAGTCTGTCACCAGGGCAGAGGGCCTGTAGCCCTCAGAGCTTCTCCATGACCTCCTCTGGACTCATTCCAGCAACTCCGTGTCCTTCTGGTGCTGAGGGCCCTGGAACTGGACACATTACTCCTGAGCATACATCCTGTTTTCTTTCTCAGGCAATACTGCAGCATAGAAATCCTCAAAATGCTCCTCATTGGACCTGAGACCTGCCTCTCTTTTCCAGCTTCTGGAGGCAGCGAGGAGCTCAGTGGCCTGGCCTTCCTGGACTGCAACACACTGCTTCTGTGCTGCACCCCAGGCCAGCTGTGCCTGGCTGACATCCGGCAGCCGCAGGGTCTTGTGGAGGCCATGTCAGTGCCCTTGGCGCCATGCAGCGAGCAGTGGTGCATGGGCACCAGGAATGGAACTCAGGGCTTGGAGCTGAGCTCCCAGCCTGTGGCTCGCCTCTCAAGCAGGGGGCTCCTAGCCCTGACAGACCTCAGGAAAACATCTGAGTTCTTGGCCTTGGCAAAGGCCAGAGTCCCCTCTCCTGGCTCAGGTGCAGAGTTCCTGTGCATCTCCTGGGCTCCTGCTCTGGAAGGCTGCCTTGCCATTTCAGGTAGGTGCTTAGGGCAGAGATCTTCTTTTCTGGGTGTTTTGATTTATATTTTTGTCAAGGCCCAGTTCACTCCACCTAAAAACCCCCCAGTGACAGGGTGGCTTTTCAGAGCTCCCCCTGGAGCCAGCGGAGATGCCAGCTAATCGTCCTCTGCAGCTGCCTCTTTCCAACAACTCCGGAAGGGGCTTGGGTGGGTTCTGGGAGATGCCTGTTGCCCTTCTGTGAGATCAAAGGCCCCAAGCTGACCATAAGCACTGCCCTGATAGTGCCAGTGACAGCCTGGCTGCAGGCTACAGCATTGATAATGCCAGCTGAGCAGCAAGGCTGCCTCTTGACCAAAGCCTTGCCTGTTCACACTCATGAATCCACAAACTTTACGGATCTGGTCTGGGCTCTTTGCAGCAGCTGTTTTCTTGAGACATGCTCCTTGGAGGCAGAGCTGCTCTCTTCTCACAGGTTTTTAGTCTGGGCCATTTTTCCTTGTTCCTGCTGGGAGATGATCCTGAGTCCAGCTGGACTAAAGCAAAGCAATTAATTCCTGCACTCTCTAATTCTGTTTTATCCAGGTTTTGATGGCACTGTGCATGTGTATAACACGCAGAGCTGGGACAGCTCTGGCAGGGAAGCAGAGCCCATCTTCGTTCACAAAGGCCATGCATTTGGCGGAGCAGGTGGCAGCGGGGACCCGCCCCTGGTTACTGTGCACACATGGCATCTGCAGAAACCCAGAACTTTGTTGTCAGCAGCAAGTGATGGTTCCCTGCATGTGTGGGACTGGGTTCAGCCCTGTGGGAAGTGCGGGTAGATGGTGTTTTGGTGAGATGGGGCATTTCCTGCCTCTGCACTAGTTTGTGTGGGCTGCAGGGTGTCTGTTTGCCTGCAGATACTGTTTGGAGACTGTTGCAGTGAGCAGAACCAACTGTAAAATTTCTATTTTAATAATAGTAAAAAATTTGGCTGTTACTTGTTCTCCTGTGTACCAGCCTTCAGATGAGAGCTGTACCTGTGGTTCCGACTGTGGCTGCTGGCAGAGAACATCCTGTTTGATCATAGGCTTGTGTCATGTCTGCAGAAAGGGAGAAGGACAAAAAGGAGAGAGACTTGACAAGGGCCTGGAGTGACAGGACAAGGAATGGCTTCCCACTGCCAGAGGGCAGGGTTAGATGGGATATTGGGAAGAAATTCTCCCCTGTGAGAGCGGGGAGGCCCTGGCAGACATTGCCCAGAGAAGCTGCTGCAGCCTTGTCCCTGGATGTGTCCAAGGCCAGGCTGGATGGATCTTTCAGCAACCTGGTGTAGTGGAAGGTGTCCCTTCCCATGGCTGGGAGTTGGAACTGGATGAGCTTTGAAGTCCCTTCCAAACCAAATTATTCTCCGATTTCATGAAAAAACCAGGAGTTTGAGTAAACAGGCTCTTCTGTGGGATATTTACCCACTGTATTCCAGGCCCAGAGCACCAAGGGGAAGCTGCACCCCCCTGAGGGGTGTTGACATTTATCACGTGCACATGTGTCAGGAGCAGCAGACTGGCCTCTGCTCAGGAAGTTTCAGTGTAACCACTTCTGTTCCTGCTTGCAGCCTGCAAAAGGAACAGGAACAACCTTTCCGGCCTCAGACTACTCCACGTTCTGCCCCTCCCCCTCTAGATCCTGAGAGCACCTGGTCTGAGACAAGGCATTGGTGTCCTTTGGCTCTTTTCCTACCAACTGCAAGTTTAGATTTGATGGAACTGTTGTGATTTCCTGGGCTGAGGAAGTAGGTGATGACTCCTGCAACACCCACGCTGTTACCAAGATGTTAATTGAGAAGTAAAAACCTGCCTGCAAAGGGCTCCCCTTCTGCTCTGGGTGTCAGCTGAGGTGAGGAGGGGTTGAAGACAGGTGAGGTGGGGTGAAGGCTGTACTTCAAGAGCACCTGGGGAAACCTTACACTGGGAACATGCTGTACTGACTCACTCTGTGCCATGGCAACAGCTGTCTGCCTGACAGCTGAGCCTGGAACCTGCTCCATTCTTCTCCCAGGACAAGCCATGTGGGTGCTTCCACTCGTCCCGAAACTCTGCCCAGCAGCATGTGAAGCAGGGGCAGCATATCCTGCCCGAGGCTGGGGATGTTGATGCTTTGTCACTTACTAAAGCCATGGGTCTGTGTCACTACCATCAGCGAAGGGAGAAACCTGTTTGAATCCTGGAGGAGCTGAGCTCTCCTGCAGGAGTGCCTGAGCATCCTTTCTACCACCCAGGGTCCACAGCAAAACCAATCCAGCTGAGCCAGAGCTGAACTGGGGGAAATGGGTTCTGACCAAGAGCCTGGGAGCATTTCTGCCCCAGTGCAGGCAGCAGGGAGGGCTCCTGGCTCTCTAGTCTCTCCATCTGCGGTTGAGTCAGTTCCTTCCGGTTGTGTACAGCCGAGCGTGCCCTTCCCCTGCACCAAGACCTGCAGGTTCCTGCGTTTAGGAGGTGGCCTTTCTGCCCCATGACTGGGACCTGTAGCAGCCCCAGGAAGGGCAGTGTGTAGTACACAGACATGAAGGGTACCTAGAGAGGGATCCTGGAGTTCAGTGGATTTTCCTCAAGCACCTCTGGGAGCAGGCGATTTGGCAATCTGGTGCAGACTCAGATTGTGCAGCTCTGCCTTTCCGGGGGAAACATCCCCATAGGGAGGGTCTCGCCTTGGAGGAGGTGGGCTCTGAAGAGGAAAGAAGACCACTGGAGCCTTCCAAATACCCCAGCTACCTCTTCCTCACTGCCTCCTTTGCTGTGACATGTGGAGGAGCTGACCCCCTCCCACATCACAGTGATGCAGATAGTGCAACCAGGACAGGGAACTGAATTTGCTTGGCTTTCAGAACGGGGCTTAAGCAATAGCTCAGTTTGTACCCATCTGAACTTCCCTTTTTTT
Organism: Oreocharis arfaki; assembly: GCA_013398015.1. Taxonomy (NCBI): domain Eukaryota; kingdom Metazoa; phylum Chordata; class Aves; order Passeriformes; family Paramythiidae; genus Oreocharis; species Oreocharis arfaki. The sequence goes on along the minus strand of VZRR01014157.1, from coordinate 14,432 downwards.
TTCCTAAAATAGCCTTCTTGTCCAGCTTGAGCCAGATTTGACAGGGGACTGGAGATGTCAAAAATATTAAGTACTCACAGATGCTGTGGGAAGGCATTATGCACACAGGAGGGATCTGGAGAGTTGCAGTGGGCGACGGGGACATTGCTCCTAGGAATGCACCACATGGGTCAATGCCCATGTGGGATCAGAGTCTGGTTGTGTGACTGTGGGGACTTTGCCTTTGCTGGAGCCAGGTTTGTCTTTGGTGGGGAAGGTTGGGACAGCCTCTGGCACAAATGCTGACACGCATGAAGTGGACCAACTTAAGGACAGTCTCTCCCTCCCCACAGCATCAGCAGGGCAAGGGGAGCTCAAGCTGCATGGGACATGAATGTGTCCAACCTCTGCTCTCCCTGGGACCACAGAAAGGTCCTCTAGAAGCCCTGTCTTCACTGAGGCCACAGAGTTTTAACCCCTGGGCAAGGTAACACAGCTGGGGACATAGAATCATGGAGTCATTCATGTTGGAAAAGCTCTTTACAATCATAGAATCCAATCTTTACCCATACACAGCCAAGCCCACCACTAAACCATGTATGTTCTCAATTGCCACATCTACACATCTGTTAAATCCCTTGTGATGAGGACTCCACCACTGCTCTGGGCAGCCTGTCCCAAGGCTGGACAATCCTTTCAGGGAAGGAATTTTCCCTAATATCCAATTTAAACCTCCCCTGGCACATCTTGGGGCATAGCTTCTCCTTCCTTGCAGTTCCTTCCTTGCCTGTGAGGGAACAAGCCACAGCCCTTCCGTGAGGGTCTCCGAATTCAGGCCCATAAATGGAGGTGTTACTTGGCTCATCCCCTAGTCCTGGCTCCTGCTGCTCTCAATGGAGATGAGAAGCTCCCTGCAGATGTTTTGGATATGACTATTGGAGACATGGTTTAGTGGCCTTGGCAGGACTCAGGAAACCATTGAACTCTGTGATCTTAGGGGGTTTTTCCAGCCTCCATGATTCTGTGACCCTTAAAACAATCAGCCCTGAGCAGTTCCTCAGCAGGACACATGACTCATGGCTTGTTTAACAAGCAGCTCGTTAGTGCCCTGTGCTCATCAGGTACTGCATGGCCACACATTTTCATTTCCAAAATAATGCCCAGTCCCTTCTACAGGATACAGAATCCTTCATCTCCTCCTTAGCTCCTCTCTACGTGTCTCTGTATGCCAGGGAGGCCATCATCAGTGGAGGGATGGGATGGCATGAGCAGGGCAGGTGCTGCTGCTCCTTTGTGCAGGAGGGACAAAATTCCCCTGTGAGGGTGGTGAGGCCCTGGCACAGGCTGCCCAGAGAAGCTGTGGCTGCCCCATCCCTGGAAGTGTTCAAGGCCAGGTTGGATGGGGATTGGAGCAACCTGGTCTAGCGGAAAATGTCCCTGCCCATGGCAGGGAGGTTGGAACTGGATAAGCTTCAAGGTCCCTCCTACCTCAAACCATTCCATGGTTCTGTGACTTTCTGCCTGTGCCAGCTCCCCTGTCCTTAGCCAGCAGAAGTGTCCAGGCATTGGGACTGTATTTTACTATTTTTTTTCTTTTTTTTTTTTTCTGAGTTTAATAAACTAGAATAATTTATTCAACAGAACACAGAAACATCACAGACAGGGTGGAGAAACCAAAGCAGCAGGTATCAATGATCAGTACAAAGGAACCACTTTACAAAAAGAAGTACCACGCTGCCCCTCAGCTCTACCCAAAAATTACAGGGGGAGGGGGTGGCCTCAACTCAGTACCCCACAAACTGGGTGTGGGGGATGGAGCTATCCCCACAAAATGTTCTCAGATGACAATGCTGACCACAACAGCACAATAAATAGTGGGAATGGCCTCGCAGTGGGTGGTAGTAGACCAGAGACCCTTTGGGGGGAAGGGGTCCAGGCACCACTAACCCGAGAGGTACAAGCATCTGTTGAAACACTGATTAGGGTGGCAAACGCCCTGCTTCTCCCCCACCCCCAAACAGGTGCTAGATCCCATGCAGGCAGAGTGAAATATCAACCAGGAGGGCTTTGCAGCTTGGCAGGACAAAAGTATCCCTGGCAACATCCCGCTGGGGACAAGGCTATTCCATCACAACCCTGCCATGGCTGTGAAGAGGCATTTGAGGTGTCTCCCAGAGCGAGCAGTGCGTGGCCAACGGACCAACAGGGTCTCCTCTGCCACCTTAACCTGGCCCCAGCAGCTCCCAGCTCTGAGCTGGTTTCCTCCAGGGAGATTATACTGGTGTGAAAATGGATGCAGCTGGGAGGACCCCTGGGGTTGTCCATTTTGGGGGTACTTGGGGGAAGAGAAGGGTGGGTGCTGCCCACCCGCTTTGTCTGGAGCAGCTGGGGCAGGGGCCAAAGTCAAAGCCAGGCTCGTGCATCCCAGGGAGGGAACACATGCAGCAGGGCCGGACAGAGGGGAACTGGCCATGAGTGAAAGGAAGGGACACCGAGGCGCACAGGTGCCTTTTCCCATGAGAAGGCTGCCTAAAAAAGACACCCCCCCTCATTCTGCTGCAGCCCCCCTCCTTGTAGCAAACTGGTGTTGAGACTGGGCTTATATAAAACACATAAAAGAGACGGCTCATAGGAAAGGGTTCTGGTAAGTGGCAGGGGGCTGGACAGGGATGGGGTTATAGTGAGCCCCACTGCCTCCAGCACCCCCCTGGCCGTGCCCTGCACGGGATACAGCAGCTCTGGCAGCTGGATGAAGAGACAACACGGCACAGCTGGACGGTTATAGGTCCTGTGGCCATCGGGTGATCCGTAGGCTCCCAGTACAGGTAGAAAACAATATTAATTAATTATAGAAAAGAGAAGCAGCCTAATGTAGGGGTGTCCCTGGGGCAGGGCAGCGAGCAGGGGGAGCTCGCTTATCTGTCGTTGAGCTGCGGGGAATTTGTCCGCTCCTCCTCATCCTCCTTGTCATCCTTCATGCCTTTGAGTCGCTGGCGGGCAAAGTCTTCGAACACAATGTCATCATCACTAGTGGGGACACAAGGGAGAGGGGTTTAGGTGGGATGCAAGGTGAAACACCCCCTGCCCCACAAAGCTGTCCCAGCTTGCCCAGTGAGCTCAACCTGCACTGCCATGACATTCCAGCAGCAAAGGGGGCCCCAAAACTCTGCATCTCCCAGCAAACAGCCTCATTTTTCAAAGCTTTATTAATACTTGCCCAATGCACTCAAAAAAGAGCCCCCAAGCTCTCCAGTAGGTGCAGCATTACCAGGGCCATTAGCATTTGCCCCACTCTGGGGGAACTGCAGACCGGCAGAGAGTAGCTGGGTGGGTAAAAAACCTCCCAAACATATCACCAGCCCGGGGAACACCATGGTGACAACCTCCCCCACCCCCAACACGATCCCAGCAGGCTCTTACTGCAGTTTCTCCTGTTTTTTGGAAAGCCATGCAAGGAAGGGCAAAGGAGGAGAGAAGAGAGAGGGGAACAGCACTCGTCATGCATTACAGGTGACATGAGTGGGGTTAATCACACATGCCAATCCTATGGCACAGCAGGTGTTAGCGGGTTAGGAGGGTGCCATGCAACTGCCACGTTTCACATTCCCACATGGAATGTGGGATTTGGGGGAGGGGTGTATTTTAGTCTCTTACTTTGTATCGAGCTCTATCAGATTTGTATCTATAGGTGCTTCGTTCTCTGGAACTGAACAAAGGGATGACACAGGGTTAGTCACAGGGTGGTGACTGCCGTCCCACCGAGGTGGGTGACGCCTTCCCCAGGATCATCTCTGCCCTCCTACCAGGGTGGGTGAGACTCCCCTGCAGTCATCACTGCCATCCCACTGGGGTGGCTGAGATTGCCCTGGGGTTGTCACCACTGTTCCAGTGTGTGGATGCAATTCCCATGGAGTTTGGCTGCAGTGGGGTGATGGGGGCACCTCCATGGTTTTAACACCGGGGCCCTGTGAACAGGGTCAACAGGAACCAAGAACGTCCCTCCCCACAGCCTCACTGGCCCCCTTCGCCCCACCCACCCCCAGGGATGCTGGCCCTGTCACCTAGGGCCGGACACTCACTGTCCCGGTGTACTGGTTCCTCCCTGGGTTTGGGATGCATCAGCGTGAAGGGCAGCTCCACTGCAACGTCGCTGCAAGAGACACCAGGGTAAAGCACAGGCCTACCTGCGCTTTACATGCAGAGCGAGGCAAATTTGCAGAGGGGGAGCAGAGCAGCACCCTCCATTACAGCTGCTGTAGAGACCACAAAGCTGGGCAAACCCCTGTGTTATCCTTCATGGAGCTGCTCAGCAGCTCTCACGCCTCTTGGTTGAGCTTGGACCCCAGGGTGGGAGATCAGCATAGGCCCCCTGGGAAGTAGAGGAGCATCAGGAAGGAGAGCAGCATGGCAAAAATCTGTCTTTAGAAGCTGTGGGGGGATCCAAATCCCCTGGCCTTAGGTTGCAGCCAGCAGTGCCATGGGAATGGCAGGAGGTGCACCAAGTTTCCCAGTGCTCAATGGGCATGGTGACGTCAGGGCTTGACAGCCTGAGCACAGCCCCGAGCTCCCCAGGTGCAGGTAGGAAAGAGCTCAGACAGAGAAGTGCCCCAAGCGAGGATGAGTGGTCCCACGGTCCCCGCAGGACCCTGTGGGAGGGGAGTGATGTGAGGATGAGGACCTGGAAAGCCCCAGAGATTTGCGTCACCACATGCAGAGATGCTCAGCCCTATGGAGCCACCTCTGTGCCCTGCTCACTCTCCCCAACAGCACCTACAGGCCTCTTACTCCAGTACAAGGAGGAGGATACAAGATTCAAACCCTGCCAGCATTCCCAGCCTCACTACCCCAGCCCCACCTCTGCCAGGCTTTTTGCTTGGATGAGACAGCATCCCCAACACCGTGGAATCCCAAGGACAGGCATGGGGTCAGAGTGGTAGCACTCTGAGGGGCTGGGGGGTGCAATGAGGGCCTGCAGTGAGGATTGTGGGGTGCTGGGGGGAGTGGGGTGTTACCTGGAGGCGAGGTCTCCCAGCAGGCTGGCATGAGTCAAAGGATACGACACATTAGTCACTGTCCCCTCCCAAGGACACACAACCCCCACACACCTTTTGTCCCGCCCGTGCTGCTTAGTCTCAGGGGAGCTTTAAAGGGTGATGGAGCCCCACCTGCAGCACAGACCAGTTCCAAGGTTAGAGAGGAGGTGCAGCACGGTGGGGGGGTGCCCAACACTCACCCTCCTCGTGACACCACCAGCTTCACCTTCACCTTGTAGGAGACAATGATGCCCAGGATCTCCTTGTTGGCTCCATCTCTTAACCTGGAGGAAGGGGCAACTGGGCATCAGCGAGGGACTGTCCACGGGGACCAGCCCCCTGTACTCCTGAAGGTCCCCCCATGGGGTCTCCTCCATCCCAAGCATCACCCCTGGAGCAGGGGCTCGATGCCCACCAGGGCCAGGTCCTGCCCCCACACTGCAGGGGAGACAGGAGCCCTGGGGGGTGGAGGGGCTCACAGCGTGCTGGAGGCCAGGTTGGTGTCCTCATGCTTGAGCTTCCCATCCAGTGCCAGCCCCCGCTTCTCCCGGTTGTTGGCAAGGAAGGGAGTCAGGGTGTAGACTTTGCAGAACGTCGAGCTCGGGGCCACCATGTCACTGGAGATGACACCCAGCATCAGCCAGAGCCCCAGCTACCCACAGCCCCCGCAAGCCACCCCAGACATCTCCATCTTAGCCTGGTGAACTTCTCCACATATTCCCATCCTTGCCCCAGATGATGAACATCTCCTTCCCAGGGGACGCAGGGAGTGGCGTCCCCAAGATGCCACCAGAAAAAAGGTCCCCATCTCCCTGTTACACCCACCAATCCCTGCTTGCCAAGTGCAACATCCCACTGGGGCTGCACTGGGGCAGAAGACCTCCAAGGTTCCTCCAAGACTCCCCTGAGGTCCCCAGGGCTCCTCATGATGTCCCCAAGGAGTACTCACTCAGCATCCTCCACAGCCACTGGGCACTTGTACTGGGCAGTGTTGAAGAGGCAGATGTCGGCATACTGGCGCACTGGGGAGAGACACAGAGAGACGTGGATCAGAGTGGGCCCCCACAGGGATGAGGACAGGGACACCAGTGGGGTGGGGGGCATGGCCCTGCTCCTCACCTGAGATCTTGATCTTCTTTACGGTCTTGTTGGTGTTGTTGGTGACATGCACGTTGACACTGATGGGCTCCCCGTGGTAGTAGATCTGCAGGGGAGCAAAGCAGGGGGGATGGTGAGATCCCCAGGGTCACCCCACGAGCGTGCACTCCCCAGTCCTTGCCCACCTCCTTGTCCAGGGATGCCTCAAGGTGCAGTGGCTTGTCTGACATGAGGAACTGCCGGGTGGTCTCTGCCATGGGCTGGGGGCCAGGTCTCTCTGGTGCATACTGGACCTTACGGATCACCAGGCGCACTGAGTTCCTGGGGGAAGACAGCGAGAGGAGAACTCAGGCTGCCTGCAGGCTACCCTCTTTCTTGGCCCATTCCGGGTCAAATCCCTCTTTTCTTCTGGTCTGCTGGATCAGAAGGATGCCATCAAAGGTCTTGTCTGGATGCCCACCAGGGCTGCAAGCGGGAAGTCCAATAGCAAGTGTTGGGCTCCTTGCAAAGTGGTGGTTATCTCCATCCCAGCCCCAAGATGTTCTCTGACCCATCTCTACCCTGGAGAACACCTCCATCCCAGCTCCATCCTGGAGAGCACCCCCATCCCACCCCCATCCCAGCCCCATCCTGGAAGACAACTCTATCCCATCCTGGAAAACATCTCACCCAAGGTAGGTAACAAACTGGGGTGCCCCTTTCCTGCTGCCAGCACCAGGAGGATGCCAGTCCCATCCAGGCTGGATGGATCCTCTCTGCTTACCTCTTGTGGATCTTCTCCTCCAGGTTCTCGGCACAGAAAGCTTTGACCTCGTAGTCCACCCCACAGGCCTGAAAACCAGGAAGGGAGCAGAAGGAGGCAGGGAAACCCCTGAGCACTCCCCAAAGAGATGACCCCAGCAGTGCCCACTCACCACAGCCTGGTGGCATGGAGGGATCTTACCTTCCCTGTGTCCTCTGGGCCTGGCTGCAGTGTGACGGAGCAAGGCAAGTTGGGGGGGATCTGGAGGGGAAAGGGGGGTGAGGAGCTTTTTGGGGGGCTACCATCACTTTCCTTTCCTGTCCACAATGAAAAGAAGTAAATCCAGGAAGGATTTCCTCATTTTACTACTGCATTTCCCAAATTCTCAAATGTTACAAAAAAACATTATTTTAGAGGCTTTTAATTAATATGGAGGATTTTGAGAAATCAGGGTGTCAGGGCCATTTTTGAAGCCATAGGATTGAGCCTCGTAAAATGTCACAGAGCTCCAGAGGGAGTGGCCACCATTGCCAAAGCTGTGCCAAGGAAATTGGAGGAGCAGGTGCATGAAGCAGGGGGCTGACCCCCCCACCATTCCCTGCCAGAGCTGTCCAGTGCTGGCATGGATTCCCAGTGCCAGCATGGACCCCCTGGTGCTGACATGGACTGGCAGTTTCCCTACTGGTGGCTGCTTTCTGCTCACGAGTTTGAAGATCCACCACCAAAAGCTGTGTCTTGATCACAGATAGCAGCATCTCACCCCCAACCACAACCCCACGGGGCCAGATGGGACCCTGATCTCCCCGTTGCAGGGTTCACTGTCCCTTCAAGCACTGTCCCTTCAGAGCATCCGCTGTCACCCTACCTCGAAGGTGAAGGGGTAGGCGTGCTCGCCCAGCTTCTTGATAAGCCGCTCCTGCAGCCGCGTCAGGGGCTTTTTGTCCTCGGGGACCGGGGGGAAGGCCTGGGAGTTGGCCACGAACAGGTCCTTGCGGAAGGTCAGCCCCAGAACATCCAGGTCCTCACGGCCATAGCGGAAGGCGCAGGTCAATGTCACAAAGACTGGAGAGGGTGACAAGGGGAGGTTGGTAGCAGGGTGTGGGTCATGGAGGGGACCATCATGGCATGGGGTCACCAAGGCAAGGTGGCATCCTGGCTCATTCCAGTCCTGCCAGCACTGGGAAGTAGTGGTGGCTTGAGGACATGCCATGTTGAGAATATGGGGATTCAGCAGCCAGCTGTGCCTTGGGATGCCCACCACAGCACCCCCATGCTCCACAGGACAGGGAACCCACCATGGCAACACGGGGCTGGAAAATGTCACCAAAGGGCCCAGAGATGCCAATGCCTGGGTAGGACTACATGGGGATGCCAGCACTGCCCTGTGACAGTGCCACTTCTGTGGCCCCAGGGATCCCAAAGGTAGACATTACCTTTTCTCTCCTTCAGGTATTCAGGATCCACCAGCACTACTCCATCTGCAAGGGAAACAGCCGGGACAGAAATGCATCAGTGGGACAGGGGGACACACTGGCAGGGTCAGGGGACATGCCACTGGGATGGGGGGACACTGCTGGCAAGGAGACACACACTGTCAGGGTCAGGGGACATGCTGGTAGGGTCTGGGGGAAATGTACAGGTAGGGTTTGGGGTGACACCAGCACAGCTGAGGGGGGACATGCCTCCCCTTTACACAGAGAGTCATCACCGCCAAGCTGCCAGCCAGGGCTTGGCAGGAACACGCTGCCAGCAGGGGACAGTCTGCACCTACCGCACCCAGGGCATATGCAAAGCCACAGCGAGACATGAATATTATTCCAACTCAGCTGTTTTCTGCTCCCCAGAATCCTTCCTCACAGAGAGCCCAGCCCACCCTGGCATGCATCTCCATGCAACGGAGGTCCCCTTCCTGCCACCACATACCCACGGGGTCCACCACGTCGATGTGGTCCACGAAATCCCTCTTCCCAAGGTAGACAGTGAGCTGCAGGGGGAAACAGGGTGTCAGGGGTGCACAGAGCAGACCACCAGGGTCCCCCATGTTATCACCACCTGCTGAGGTCCATATTCTTCATCATCCCCAGTGTCACCCTGTCCCTGTGGTACCCAAAAGCCAACCCCACCTCATTCCAGGCAAAGCTTGGAACCTTCCCAGATGTCCCTGGAGCTGGAAGCACTTTGCATCTGGAGACTCTTGGGTGTCACCCCAGGGGTTTGTACCCCACTGTGGGGCAGGGATGAGCCCACCAGTGTCACCCTCTCACCTTTCTCCTGAGGGGGAAACTGAGGCACAGGGCAGGCAGCTGCCTGGCAGAAGGTTTTCTGCATTAGCTCCTGCTGCCAGACCCAAAACCCCCACAGGGAGGTTCACCTGCACCCCAGCACTCCAAAACCTGTCTGCTTGACCCCTGACCTTGGGAAAGCCCCCCCAGCCCCACTGTGCCTCAGTTTCCCTTCCCACTGCCATGGGAGGATGCTGAGGCAGGCAGCAGTGCACAGGGTGGATCTGTGGTTCAGAGACATGCCCATCCCCCACTCCCAGCCATGCCTGTGACCCCATGGTTTCCCGCGCCATGTCCCCCTTACCTTCCCGTTAGGACTGGCTTTCTTAAACACCCTGCAAAACAGCAAAGGGGGGATGAGTGCTGAAGCAGGGGGCACCTCCACTCCTGAACCCCTCACTGTGCTCCCGGCTCCCTGACCATGGAGCTGTCCAGTTTCCCCCCAGGAAGGATCCCTGGGGGAAGAAGCACCCACTGGCACAGTCCCATTGGGTGCCAGGTGCATCCAACCCTCAGCGCCCACTGCCAGGACGCAGCTTTGGGTAACGGAGGCATCAGGACCCCAGCCCACCCCTTTGCATGCGGATGGTGCCCAGAGACCACTGTGAAGGGCAGTAGCACCCCAGCACCCAGCTGGCCCATCCAGTCCCTGTGGGAACCATGGGGTCAAGGCACGCAGGATGAACCCACCTTACCATCACCTCGCATCGACACATCCCAAAACCACTGGAGAGGCAAGGAAAGTCTGGGGTGCTCCTGTCCCCAGGGCTTTTCATTCCCATTCCAAAACATGGGACTAGCACCCAGACACCCCTCTCAGCTCCTAAAATCCCTCAGGAAGACCTCACGGAGACATGGGAGAAAGGATGTGGGTCCAACACGCCAGTGCTGGGAAATGCTGGACCACTCCCAGCCCGTCTGCTGCAGGCAAGGGAGTAGGCAGAGGCAGGTAGGGTGCCTGGCTCTGCCAGATTTTTCAGAGCCTGACCTGGCACAAAGCCACCCATAATGGGTTCTCCTCAGATAATCCCTCCTTGCCTTTAAATTCCATTAAAACCACCCGGGAAGATTAGCAGTGGTTTCAGGCTGGGAAAAAAAAATTTCCCAAGGCAGCTGTTTGGCTCTGCCAAAATGCACCGGGCTGCTATGGGGTGATGGACCCTCAGCCACACCAGGAGTAGCCCTCAGCCACCCTGGTGCCTGCAGCTGTCCACACCCAGCCAAGGGGCAGGCAAGGAAGGCAGCAGCAGGTGAACACCAGCCTGGGGGTGACCACCACCCCAGCGATGGTAGGATACATCAGGAGATGTGTGGGCACACCCCTCACTCCCATATCCCTGAAATCCCCACCTCCCTGTGTCCCAGCATTTCCATATCCCTGCATATGTGTGTTCCTGCACTCTGGCATCCCTGCATCCCCAAGTGTCCACACCCCACTGTCTTGCAAACCATGGGGACCAGTACAGCCTGGCCAAGCTCTGCCCAGGAAGCAAGATCTAGTCTGGGTAAGGGGCTGAGGCCCCTCATTCCCTTGTCCCCAGACAAGCCCCAGGAACCCTCTGCCAGGCACATAAAATATTGGGGACATCCTTCTGGCTGTCCCAAGCCACTGGAAACATCAGGAACATCCTGCTGGCTCTTCCTGGGTGGCTTTTCCCTGTGGGGATTGGGGGATTGATTTTTCCCAGACGAAATGGGAAAGCACTTCCGCAGTAGAGGAGTAGAGGGTATGATCCTGCACTGGTGCAAGAAAAGATAGAATTAATGGGAATGCTGCTCCACTTAAATAACTGGAGGAGATAAAGGCCTCAACTTGCCATGTAAGGGCATCAGCACCCCACGATTTTTGGGGTTGAAAGCCATGGGGGGAATCAGTCTCCAGAGTCAGGAATGGTGGGGCAATGGATGCATCCTCCTGAGAGCCCAGAGCAACTAACAGCAGGATTTTCATGGGTAATTAATGAAGCGTTACATAAAAACAGGATGAAGAGCATCCCCTGCCAGCCTGTCATCCCCTTGTCACCCCACACCCCACAGACCAAGGGAGACCCCAAAGCAGGTCCAGCATGCTGGATCACAACCTGAGGTGTGCTGGGAAGCCCCAGAAAAGGCATCCAAGGCTGGAGGCTCAGTGGGTATCACTGACAGCCCCCAGGGAAATGGGTGATGCTCCCGCCCAGCCCTGGGGACACTAACAGAGCCGCTAATGAACCCAGTGCAAGAGAGATCAACAGCAGGCGCTTCGGTAAGCCATTTCTCACCACTCTGCCTGGCACACACTCATGCTGGCCCCACACTGGGGCAGGAGCCCCACAGAGCCTGAGACCTGCCCAGCCCCACACGGCAGGTGCAGAAGCTCCATGTTAAGGGTGCAGAAGCTCCACAGAATTCAATACCCACGCAGCCCCACACTGTACATGCAGAAGCTCAGGCTGGCCCCACACTGTGAGTGTACGAGCATGGGGTGCCCTCATCTTGTGGGTGCAGCAGCCCTGCCTGTCCTCACACCATGGGCGCAGGAGTTTACATATCCCCAGACGCACATCCTGAGCTAGGTCTCTCCAGAAGCACCAGTGGGATAAGGGAAGGGGCACATGGGGACATGGTAGCCTCTTGCTGCCAGCAGGGTGACCCTTGCCCGCCACCGGATCTAGAGGGAGGAAAGGAGGAAGTGTGAAGCCTTCCCTCCCCCTCCAGCCCTTCCTGGTGTCGAAACACAGGAGACACGAGGCAGGAAGTGGCCTCCACCACTGCCCATCAGGGGCTTGGGGCCTCACGGTGTGGGCTGGCAGCCCCAGTGCCCCCCGAGCCCCTGTCATGGTGCCTCACAGCCAGATCCCATCTCTCCTGCCCTCTCCCTGACACAGATTCCATCCCTTAATGAGCTTGTTAGGAACCCAGCCAGGGCTAACGATGGCTTTAACGGGTGGCCAATAATTGAGTGAGGTCCATTGGATCTTGGTTGGGAAGATTTATGAGGATTTGATTCCCCCGAGCATCGGAACAGGATCTGACGGCAACACCACAGGTTGCCTTTGAACCCAGGGCAGAGAATCCAGGGATTTTGCCAGCTCTCACGCTAACAAGGCTGGCTGGCGGATCTGATTAGCTAGAGCCACGTTAGAAGGGACCTCCAGGGATAACAGAACCACCAGCAACCACATCATACGCTTCGGCACAACTCCATGGTGGCGGCCAGAGGCTCTGTGCCAGCTGTGCTGGGATGAGCCTGGAGCACCATGCCAGCTGATCCCAAGCAAGAGCATTCCATGGGCCCAATGCTGCATCTTGCATTCCTGCTGCATCCATCCATCTACCCCTGCCAGGCTCAGCAGCAGCATCCCCCAGCCGCGTCAGAACTCCACCAACTTCCTTGCTGAGGAAACACCTCAGCTATGGGATCCGGGATGTGTCTAGATCCTGCTCTTATTACCAGAGTTTGCTCTCCAAACAACATCCAGGAAGCAGGAGTCTCCTGTCCTGGGCCACCTTCCAGGGCTCTTTCTATTCCCAGTGGAGATCCCTGTCCTCCTCCCAGATCCTATGGCTTCATCCAGGGGGATGAATGGGATGGCAGATGGACTAAACAGCAGGTCTGGTGGCAGGCGAGGGTCACTCCCCCTGGCAGCAAGATGCTATGGTGGAATGCTATGGAGGGGCTGGATGGGACTATGGGGCCAGAAGAGGGGTGCAAGGAGTGCTTAATGCCAACCAAGGTTCAGGCTCTGGTCTACCAGGACCACTGCAGCACTTCCCAGCCACCAGGAAACCACCCTCAAGCCACAGGCTAGGAATCCCAGCGGCCAGGAATTCCAGTAGCTGGGCATCCCGTGTGGGGGTTGCAGCTGCCCTGGCTGGGTGCTGAGTAAGAAGAGTAGGGAAAGATGATCAATGGCGCCAACAGCCATCAACTCAGCTGTTTCTTCCAGCTCTTCCCACTGCAGGGCTTGGTGACTCCCAAGAAAAGTGGGGTGCCACAGCAGGAATCAGGAGAAATTAGCGTTTGGGGTATCAGATAGTAAATCAGCTCCCACAGCTGAACCTCCTGATCAAACCAAGTGGATTTGGGTTTGGAGATCCAAACTGGAGAGGAAGAGGGATTTGTCAGCCTAATTTTTTCCCCCCTTGGCTCCCTCCGTACGTGCTGCGTAGGCAGGGAGAAAATCAGCTCATGCCTCTCCTGCCGGCACACCTGCCTATGGGAATGCTGCTCACCAAGCTCCCCCGGCACCCAAAAACCTCTGGAGGCCAAAGCAGCTGCATCCCGAGGATTGCACCGAGCGGCTGGGGGAAACCCAGTGGGTGCTCCAGCCCCCTGATCTGTGGGGCTGTGTGCCTGCTCCAGGAGTGCAACATGAATTCTCAAGAATTCAGGATATTGAGTCGGGGGGATGCAGATGCTGTCAGCCACAGCTGGGGCACCAAGACCCAGACACGCTGGCAGCGGCAACAGCCCCTTCCCAAAATGCTGGGTGAGTTCAAAAGGAACCCACAACTCCCATCCTGCCACCCCAAAACACTGCAATGTTTCTGGAAGGTTCTGCCCAAGCAGGGCCAGACCTCCTCATCCTTCTCTCCTGACGTGGCCATGGTGGGGCAGTGGCTGCACCAAGGCCCCCTCATCCTGATGCCCAGGGGACATGGGGATGAGCAAGGAGAGGGCGACGGTGTTTGAGTGGTGAGCAGGAGCACCCTGAAATCCCTGCTCCTCCATGATTAATGGCCAAGAGGACAGAAAGGGATTGGGGTGAAGAATGAGAGTGTCAACCCCTTGGCCGCTCTGCTGCCACAGCCAGAGCCAGCCAGTGAGCGGGTGTCACAGGAGACCTCCCCCAGGCCTCCCTGCAAGGGCTGGCAGGGGTCACCAGGCTCTCCCTCAAATCCAAACAGCCCCTTGCAGGATGTGCAGCCCAGCAGGTCCTGCCACACTCTGCACCTGGAGCCCTGGGGAGCACAGGCGGGGTCCCCCCATCCACTTCGGCACAGGGGTCCCCAAAAGACAGCATCCCCATGGCAGCACTCCCATGGGATGAAGGCGTCGCACGCCCTCGTGTCCCCGCGCTCCAGGGCTGGCACGTGCTCCCTGACACCCCCAGCTGTGCCGCTTGCCGGGAGTGACATCAGGGCATGGGTGCCCTGGGGTCACTGGGGTGACAACAGCCTCCCCCATCCCAAATCCATCCAGGCTCCAAATCTGATGGGAAGGGAGCACTGACGTCCCCGGTAACTCCACGGACCCTCGGCGGGACCCCCCAAACACTGCCCTACCACTCCCAGTCTCCGGGTCCTCACTGCCCC
>VZRR01014156.1:14796-49714 GCA_013398015.1 Oreocharis arfaki | reverse complement strand
GGGTCCCGGACCCCTCCTCTCGGTAGGGGTCCCTGGTTCGGGCACCAAATGTCGGGGTGAGCGCAAGCAAGACCGACTCAGTATGAGTGATAAAATGCTTCCAACTTTATTCACGCAGCGACCGCTTTATATACATGCTCACATTCAGTATACATAACAAGCCTAAAGATTACATTGGCATGCCTCAACCCCCCTTGCAGCTGGCACTTCAAGGTCCTTCTTTATCTCTTCCACTACAACTCCCTCCCAGGGACTTTTTTCGATACTTTCTCAGGGCTCCAAGGCTACTTTGCTTTTGTTATTAATACTTGCAAGTTAGCATGTTTCAGCACGAACTCTGCTCGTACAAGGCTTCCATCGACCTGTGGCCGCTGTCGGCCAGCCGTTCCTCAACAGTATGTATTGCTAAATATGCACCTAAAGAAGGGGAAAAAAAATCTTAATAGCTGTTTCTATTGCAGCTACTTGCCCCCAGCATTTATGTGGATATATTCCTTCGTATAAAATTGCCCGCACTTCTTCTCTTAATGCAGTTTGGCAAGTCCTGCACATTTGACTCAAATTACTATTGATCACTTCTGCCACCACCATGCCTGAAAAATTCATTCTGAGTCAGAACAAAAGGATGGATCCTGCTCAGTAGCAGCAGGTATACTTAACCAAGGTATTAATTATCGTCAGAACAACATGGCACTCAATATAGCACTACTTATTTTGGTATCATCAGCTCACATGGAGCAAAGTATATAAGCATATGTTTAATTAATGTTAGGTATTTCAGCCCATTCATTGCTGGACTTAACATTCTTAAATAAGAACCATCATTATGATGGCTAGGGCAAATGAAATGTTTGTCCCTGTTTATTCCTTGCAGTTTCTTTTGCTCTAAGAAACATTAATTACCTGGAGAAATGTCTCCTTTCTTGTCTAAAACCTGATTTTGCTAGTGTTGCACTGATCTCAGGCCTTGACAACAAAAATAAGAAACGTGAAATATGACCTCTCAGCAGAGCTCAGTAGGTCTAACACATTACTTTTTTGAGGATACCCTTTCTTTGTGTGATTTGGTTTAGCCTGATCAGGCTTAATTCTGTATTCATTGATGGAGGTTTTCCACAACTGGGACTTTATTTCTTTGCACACTTGCAAGAAGGGAAAGCAAGCCAGGTTCACTGATTTGTATAAGTTACTTAATTTCTCTGTCATTGTCACCCATAGAAAAACTTGCAAGCCTGGCTTTGTGCCTCTCTCATTGCATTTTGCAGCTGTTGAATAGTTGAAATTGATATCTACAAAGTGCCTGCCTATAAAAGAATCAGCAATAGGCAGCCTTTGGAAATTGATGCTGGCAACAGAGAGGAATCTATTCATGTCATCTCTGATGTCTTCAACTGAAAATGAGGGTCTATTTTTTAACAACTATCATATCCCCCACAGATTATCTGTGTGATATTAACCTGCTAGACCTCTATGAGTTAAATCAAGTTGTTGTGTGGAGAAAAAAAAAAAAAGAAAAAATAGAAAATGTAACAGAAACAAAGATGGGCCTTGTTCTGTAAAATATTTGCAAGAGTTAAGAGTACAATTGCTGTTGTTCATACCAGAATGGTTTATTCTACTGGCACAATAATGTGAGGTTAAAGAAAGTTCTAAATAGAGCTGGAAAATTTGGTAGGGATTTTTGTGTTGGAACCACAGTAAAGGAAGAGGAGAGGGTGGTAAAATGGGCAAGACATTCACTAGTACTTCAGCATACATGCAAAATAGTTCAAAGCAAATGACCAAAAACAAATTACTACTTTAGTGACGGTTCATTTTTGGCAGAAAAAATATTACAACTATTTTTGAGAAAAAGATTGAGGTGTTTATTGCTTACTTCAGCACATTCCTTCACTTTGTAACCCTATGTTAATGTAACACTTGAATTACCTTTTGAGTTTTTTAAGGTTAAGAAAAAAAATATTTTTGGACTGATAGTAACTTCTAAAAGCCAGAAGTCTGTATGACTTTAATTCTAGTAGTCTAAAATAGCCACCTTAAAAAGAGTAGTAACTAGTCCTTGTCAGAAAGCTGGCAGAGATGCAAACACATATTTTGATATGAAAGTTATCTTCATACCATAAAATTAAAAGTGCCTGAGACCATTGTCTGGCTTTAAGGCTGTCTGGCACAGACAGAACCACATCCATACTATTAAAGTCTCCCAATCCCTAAAATCAGAGTGGAATTATCAGTAATTCTGGGCTAATGCAATGCCAGGAACTGCTCTATATTGCAACTGTCAAAGTCTGAGCACCATTTAGTGCCAGGAAACACTTGCTGGCTCTGGTTTTTATGTACAGTTTTATTTAATCATGGAGAGCAAGGGACCAGAACAAACAGACCAGTTCTTCCACTATAGATGGGAAAATAATGCAAGCATAGGCAGAAAGACTGCTGTAGGTAAAGAGAGAGTTTGGGGGTTGTGTTGTTCAGCTACAGTTTTTGCAGTGTTAAATCATTTTCACAGCTACTGTCTTGGAAATCAAATGCTATTTTTCTTTGAAGAAGCTGGTTTAAGTCAGTTTTTAACCAGTATACCAGGTTTTCAGAGGAAACCAACCAAGCATTTGGATGTGTCATATTATGAGAGAAACAGAAACTCATACCCATACCTATAATGCAAGACTGATTGGAACCTGGGGTTCGCATTCCCACAAAAGAACAGGAACAGGAAGTCAGGCCCACAAGGCAGCAGGAGAACACTCAGGCAATAAGATTAAGGAGCCTGAGAAGCCAATGGAAAATAGCATCATTATTAAATCCTGACTAAACTCACCTTAATCCATATGGTTGAGAGAAAGGAGGAGAGATACAACACTACAGCTCAGACCTACTCCCATAAGGTAGCAGGGAGTCTTTACATGCTTTAAGTGCTTTCCACTTAAACTGATGCTGGAACTTCATTGCACCTTGGCTCAGCAGCCAGCAGCATTGAGCCAGTCACAGACCTCAGAGTGGACACACATTCTTTCATTTTTGCCATAATGATCACTATGGTAGCAGCCTGTGGGCTCCTGCTATAAATCCCATATGTATCTTATGATTATTGTTCGTGACGTACGGAAACAGAGATTAAAAGGAAGAAGCAGGAATAGCAATAACTTCTTTATCATCCTGGAGTATCAATAGAGAGCAATTCAATCTCTCACTGATAGTAACCCTTGAAACTTTGTGGTGGAAATCATCAGTAGGCATGTCATAAGGCACATGACCACAGTCCTTTCATTTTGAAGTACAAGCTACTTGCACTGTGTCTCAAAAGGAAGGGAGAGCTCTGAGTGAATTAAGGAATGTCTGAAGGAAAAATTGACTAGTGCCTTCCCAAGATACACTAATGGAAAAATAATCAGGGCAGCTTCACAGAACATAAGGGTCTCAAGGCTACCAATGCTGCAATAGTTCATCTCTGAACCTAATAGCTTTAAAATGCTGTTAGTTACAATTTGAAATGTTTGCTTTTTCTACAACATAATTTGTAAGGCAATAGAACAGTAAAAATCTGAAACAAATATTCCTGATAAATAATTTGTTGGTTTGCAGCATTTTAAGGACAATGATTCTTGGCTGGAGAGACTCAGAGTAACCTAGGTGTTTTGTGCCCAGAAAGGATGCAAATAGCAAGCTAGGGGTAGAGTTAGCAGGTCATCCACAGCCCTAACTATTTTTATAACCTAGTATATTCTCCAAATGAAATTTAAGAGCTGCTAAAGCCATAACCAGTGCTATTAAAAGGCCTAAGGTTATGTTTGACTGCAATGCGTGTTCAAGATTAGCTGGGACAGGGGCTAACAATCCCACAGGGGCTGGGACACCATCCTAATCCAGCAGCAGGGTATTGGGAGCCCCAGGAGACTGGACAAGGACAGCCAGGCCGAGGAACACCCTTAGGGCCCATACAGAGCTCATTCTAGGTCTGTATCTGAACATAAATGCCAAGTTTTCTACTGCTTTTTATCTTCTCTTTTTTCCTCACCATTCTTTTTGTTATGTGACATGATTTTATTCCCATATTTCTCTGATTCTTCATGGGTTTTAAAGCACAGAGTAGATAGGAGCATGTTCGTATATGCCAGAGTCTATGACTAAGTATCCAGAATCCTTCCCAAAATGCAATTTCAATGTTACTGAAAAGAACACATGATCTATGAAACTGTAGCATCAAAACTGACCTCTTTTAACTAGAAATACCACAGTGAGATAGTGGTCATGTTGGCTTATGAGCTCAGTCATAACAACAGTAAGAAGAAATGATGGTCAATATAGCACTGGCCATATATAGACAGTCCAAATCGGGGTGTTGGGGGTTAGGATTTTTCCTTTTTTTTTTTTTTCTTTCTCACAGGGAATCTTCTCCCATTTGTTGCCTAAGAGATGGGTAACGACGATAGTTAAGAGACAAAAGATGTGGCTGGGAAGAGAAGGAGGAGGAGGAATGGTGCCATTTGCTACTGTCTCTGAGCTGGGGGGGCTTTCTCTTGGGAAGTACAGAGATACCATGAGATTTTGGCTGGGGGGTAAGGGACTAGGCTTAGCTGTCATTCTCTCTCGCTCTGGGGATCGGAAGTGAGATGGTCATAGTCTTGCTGCCAGGCTGCTGTTGCTGTGGGGAGAATTCGCTGCCACCAAGGAGTTCTGTCCTTCACTGCTTCTCCTGCCATGGGTGAGCCTTTGCTCCTAAGAGCGGCCATTGTACCTTTTCAACACCCAATCTCACTGGAAAGGACCCTCACCATCTGTTTGAGTGCCTCAGGGGAAAACCCAGGACCACCACTCCTGACCCCCTCCGGAGGGAGCATCTCCCAGCTGCCGCTGCCTAGCCCTGCTGTTTTCTGCCATTGCTTCAGGCTGTTTTTGCTACACTTCAACCCAACAGACTATGCCCACCTGGACATCCCACGGCTCCTGGCACAGCTCCAGAGTTTTTGCTACACTTTGTTTGCCACTCTGGCCACACTCACCTGTTCAGTCTGCTGCTCTGAGATTTCTCTTACAGTCCCTTTTGCCGTCCAGACTGGCATTGGGATTGGCTGCACCCCATGAGTTTGTAAAGGGAGCCCCTTTTTCTCTCCCTCCCGCCGGCTGCGATCGCCATTACCCATGTGGAGAGAGAGGCCGAGCTCACGCCACAGCGCCCCCTGCAGCCCGGGGGAATCATCGCACCCACCCTGCCCGGCCGGGAGCCAACAGCGCCCCTGCCGGCTGTGAGTGTAACTGCACAGAAGGGGAAAGTGCCTGCGGCCAGGAGAAGGCTGTGGTTGGGTCTCTGGTTTTCTTTTTCTTTGTTGTTGCTGCTGTTGTTGTTCTTTGTTTGCCTTGGTTTATAATAATATATATATATATTCTAGTAAAGAAACCAAAACAGGAGCAGCTAATTCCATCTAGCTAATGAATCCATGGAGTATTGTTTAAATATACGTAAGACTTTTTGTCTGCTTTGGCTTTTGACAGCAGTTTACTATATTTTGTTACCAAAGTTAGCCTGCTATGTCAGTGGCTATGCAACACCCTTAGTGTCAGACCACAGAGTGCTATTAGAGGTAGAGGCAATAGCCTGGACAGCAAATGCAGCAGTTGTAAACTTTCTCTTAACAAATACTTTATATTCATTAGGAAAACCTGACTTCTGACATAATATTAACTTCTTGCCTAAAATCTAAGGAACAGTCTGCCAGAGGCACAGCTGGCTCTTTCTTGAAAAGGTAATGGCAATTAACAAGATAAAATGCACAATATTAATGACTGACAAAAAATGTCAAAAATTATTGTTCCAACTTCACAGAAAAATGCATATCCCTGTTTTTATGCTAACAAGTCTATGTACTTTGGAAAGTATATTTTAATAATTTTTCTCTTTCATATTTATAGTTTTTGTATCTACACTTCAAATAAAAATCTAGAGACAGTGAAGACTTTGATGATCCTTGTGGGTCCCCTCCAACTAAGGAAATTCTATACTTCTGTGACAAATCTAGGTGTGGAAACAAGATTTACAAAGACAAGTGTGTGTAGTCCATATAAACTCAAAATTATTTAAGCATATTGCTTTTTCCTTTTTTTCAACCCCATCTATCAGTTACATATGCAAATAGTTGCATAACCACCTAGCTGTGGTTCTTCCAAACACTGAAACTTTCAATTGCTACTTGTGATCTTTCACTTATCCTTTTCAAATGTCAAATGTTTTTATATCAAAGTCATTAAAACACTACAAATGCAAGGTTTCACACTTAAAAGTCTAAGGTATGCAATTAAACAGCTATAAAACCTTTACTAAACTATCAATGGAATGTGTATAATCTGTGATTACTTAGAATTAGTACAAAAATCTATCTCAAATCCTCTGAATTTCTATTGCCTGAATGGCCCAAAAACCAAATAATTTCTAATGAACCCAGCAGTAATTATACCGGGATATGAGCAATTTCAACTTTCCAATTAAAACTTACTTTTGCATCTTAAAAAATGCTGCTCTTGAAAATAACCATCTCCCATAGAAAGCCCTGGGCTTTTGATGCATGGGTGCACAATTCTAAAATATTTAAGAAACATAAGTGATACATAAGTATAATTTAATTTGGTAATGCAGAAATAACCTGCTGGTGCTGCATGATTCTTTCTCCTTCCTAAGGTCATGATTCTTGATTTACTAGTATCAACTGTAGTGTATATCTTGTTCCTTGCCAATTTGAAGTTTCTGGCCAAATGCATCACTAGGTGTGATGGTGAACCTGGACCACAGAGATAATAAGGACCTGGTATATCCCAGAAGTACTGCAAGAGCATTTGAAATCTGAATTTTCATGATTTTTCATCTGAAAATTAAAACCTTTTTGTTTTCCAAATTTTGACTTCGTCCATATGCAGAAATCCTATTATTTTCCATTGTTAATGAATAATTTTCATTCACAAAACATTCTCATTTCATTTACATAAATAGCAGTTTAGACACAAATATTTAGACCCAGTCTACCTCAGCTATATCAGTGAACCCACCAGGGAGCATTTATGAATTTAAATATCATTACTCCAGTTAAAAAAAATGCCTTGTCAGCTTCTTATTGAACACTTCTACAGATGTGCATTTGCATTTTAGGGCAGATGCTCTCCCCATACCGTGAAATGTGACCTAAATATCCCAGTCCTATACAACAACACAGAGATAGTCTTCTGGAGAAAATTCAGTGCTCCATACGCAAGCGTTACTTTTATTTGCTATGACTAAGAGGAAAGAGAAGAATCAGGAGAAAAGTGGTAAAAAAATAAAACAGGAAGGATTGATGTAGACACCGCATAAAATGTTATTGTGAGGATTAACTTGAAATGATGTCACATCAATGTAAGAAGGCTCCAGTTAAAGAATTTGAGTAGAGAAGATGTGAGAAGCTTATTCCATTTCTCACTTCTTAGCCCACAAGAAGAATGACACTTGACTATATAAAGGATTGCTAAAGGCCTAGACAAAGTTAAACTCTGTTTTTCTTGCGTTTTAACCAATGCAAGCAAATCCGGTTTCACTTACTAAAAGTATGATTATTTTAAATAGCTTATTCTTCTATTTGGATTTTATGCTTTAGGTGATCCAAGTATACAACTGTTTTTGTATTGAATTTTGGCAGAACAAAGGAATGGGGCCCATTCAGCTCTTGGAAGGTATCAGAAAACAAACAGTAGGATCATTAAACATCTTTAAGTTCCTATAAATGTACACACTGTTTTATTTTAGAAAATGTATTGTGTAAGTCTGCCAAATTCAAAAGATAATATAGCAACACATGCAAAAAAAAAGTCACAAGCAATAATATTTATTCCTTAAAATTTTTTTTCATTATCAATGTAAATGCTTTTATGCAAATCCACCTCTGAATGGGAAGATGATTTAATTATTCTTTATGATAGTCAGATTGTCCCAACAAAGATTTGCAATTGCTTCTAAAAATCTGAAACTACAATTCCCACCAGATGCAGTAAACCACTTAACTGAATCTTTTCAAAGCAGATGGATGGACGTTACTGCAGGTAGGACAGAAAGCATGCTACAGATAAAGACAAACGAAGAGAGTTGAAGGTGTGTGGACCATGGGGAAAATGATTGCAAACGTCAGTAACAACAGAGACCCCTTTTTAATGCCTGTCACTGAAACCAACCACGTACCACAAAGGTAGGTAAATCTGGATTAAGGTTGACTCATCAAATAGTAATTCAGGTTGTATGAGTAAGTCAGAAATAACAAAATCTTCCCTTCTAAAAAAATTCAAATGAAAACAATGGGTTTTTTCCTTACTATTGGGACCTGTACATCTACTTTTACACTACAATCTTGAGTTCTGGTTCTTTTTTTAAACTGAAAGAAAGAACATATTTTTTTAGCATTTTAACTAAGAAGAAGAGAAAGTCAGTGGCCTGTTTTACACAGTGACCTACCACTGAAGTAAACAAATCACTTAGAAGATGGAAGAAATGTCTTTAAAACTCATTTAGCTGCATGAGATTTGTCAGCTGTGCCTTTCACAGGCAGCATGGCAGTGTAACCCATATGCATATCCCAAGGACTAGGATATCCTCCTGGGAAGTACAACAGATCATTTGCTTTAGAGCAGCAGTGGTTTATGTCTCGAACAGAACAGAGGCATGCAAATGTCTGCCTTATCCTAGCCAGTTACAAAGAAATATGATCATTATCTCTAGCTACTTCTGGTTCATAATTATACCTCAAAAAATAATTTCCAGGTAATGGCATCTGATAACTTAGAAATTGCTAAGTGTTTGTGGTTATTCTTTAATGAAAAAAACAGCATCTTAAAACTTCAGCTTTCCTAAAGCTTAACTTCATTAACTTGTTTTATTCTGTAGAGCCACCATATCAGTTCTATGTCTCTGATCTCCAGCAGCCTGAACATCCTTGACCATAAAGTTGCTCTCAAAATTGAAGCCACTGCAGGACAGCAAAACCTCTGCCCCTGCATGCAGGACTTTTGCTGTTGCAGCCGCACGTAACCCACAATTCCTGTGCTTCTGTTGTTGTAGGCCAGCTGGACAATTAAACACCTAACAATAAAGAAGAGCATATCAAAAAGGTCTTACTAGAAAGTATAGAGCTGTTGTTTTATTCTTTTAAGAACAAATGCCTCAAACAGAATATCAAAAGGAAACTATGCAAAGTCACTAAGCAAGCTGTTTAACATGATTAATTTACATGTATATATGTATGTATGTATGTATGTATGTATGTATGTATATGTATTTGGTGAGATATACTAACAAAAACATGAGTGGAAAAATAGGAGAAATGTGTTTTGCAAAACTAGATGATATAGAAATTGCAGAACTAGGAAACCAGGCATTTTCTTATATATACATGGAAGACAGTTGCAATGGACTCCGACCTGGAAAGGTGTTGCAAAAATTCAGACCTTTTCTCCTATT
The DNA here is from genome assembly GCA_013398015.1 of Oreocharis arfaki. Lineage (NCBI taxonomy): Eukaryota > Metazoa > Chordata > Aves > Passeriformes > Paramythiidae > Oreocharis > Oreocharis arfaki. Next base: position 40,248 of record VZRR01014156.1, on the reverse strand, counting down.
ATCTCTAGCTTTTAAAAATGATTGGCTTGTATTTGTACTTCTTCTGTGTCTATATGTCAGGCAGAGTAGCTGTCTTGTTAGCACAAGAAAAGAAGAGAGTATTATTTTCTCAAGAAAAGTAAGAAGCATGATATAAGGTTTTGGTAAAATGCTTTCACAGTTCCAGAGGTTTAACTTAGGACTTTTGCTCTTGTTGATTCTATAAACAGAGTAATCTCCAACGGGCAGAGCTGCTGGTTTTCAATACGTTTATTTATAAAGCAACATACTAAATGACATTTGACATTTTGTAAGTCCTCCATCAAACAAAATTATTATTATATAATAACACTGCAAACTATTTTGACTTAGATGTTTCTTGCAACAAAATACTGTTTAAGATTCATCAGTAAATAATCTCCAAGGCATTGTGAGATACTATACACATCTACTGGAAATATTTGTGAGAGCAATACCGCAGTTGATAGGATATTGTGACTATAATTTATCCATCCATGACTCCAAAGGAAAACAGCAAGCCGCAAATAACCCAGAGATTAGTTTCGTCCTAGCTGTTTGAATTTGGCAGGCTTGTAGAGGTTGAAAGGGATGCTGAAATTGAGGAATGATCCACCATTAAATGGAATTAAGAAACAAACTCCTGCATTTTTTGTCAAGCTGAATTAATACATTTTCAGCTTCCTCTACCATCTGTTTTAATGTACATACTATATATGTGTGAATTGCAGTTTTTAATTCGCCTGTACTAGGTGAAAATTCAATAAAAATCAAGAAGTTGCCTAGTTCATGCTTCCTATTTCAACAGCCAACTATCCCTCAAAAGATTCCTATGCTATCTACACCTACAGCATACCTATTATGTTTTACTCATCCTGTGCTTCAGGTCTATTTCAAGTAAGAAGGACTTTGATATTTAAATAATATATTATAGACTACAACAATTAAAAAAACAATGGATCTATTAAACTGTTTTATCATACCATATATCATACAAAATCTAACAAAAAAGTGCCTTCAGCATCACCCATACCATGACTCATCTGACAGTTAAAAATCACACAGTTCCCTTTGGACAAAATGCTGGTAATAAGTAGGCCAATCTTCACGGAAAGTTAAATCAGGAGTATTTTAACACAAGAGGTATTTCCTGTCACATTATGGAGTGTACATACCACTCAAGACTCATTCTCCTTCATACAAAACCACAAACACATTCCTTCTAGTATCCAGTCCTTGAGCTTGCAGTCCTCTTGCACTTTATGTATTGATCAGGTTGCACCCAAAATTTTTCTTTTTGTCGATGTTTTTGCTTAGAGAAACCGTTTACAAAGCCATGTCAGCAGAGTCACATCATTTTACAAAACCTGCTTGAGCTTCTAGAAAATAATTAAAATACTCTTTATGTGGTATGAACCCTGTCCTTCTTTTAACATGCGTTTATTAGAGCAATAAACAAAATTAGATGAAAGTTAACATCAAAAATGAATTGTGCTAACAACACATCTTGACCACATTTCACCACACAGCATGCTTACTGTATGATAAATTAATATTTAAATGAAGAGGGAAACTCTATTTTTGTACTATGCATTCCTGGTCTTTGTTTTGGTCATAAAATCACAGAATCATCAAGTTTGGAAAAGACCTCCAAGATCATCAAGTCCAACCTTTGACCAACCACCACCTTGTCAACTAGACCAGAGCAGTGAGTGCCACATCCAGTTATTTCCAGAACACCTGCAAGGATGGTGACTCCACACCCCGCCAGCGCACGATATTACTTAAAAACCCTTTCAGTGAAGAAATTCTACCTGATACAATACATTAATTTTCCTTCACTTCCACAATCCACTGTGGCTTGCACTGGGCCTAGGCTGGTAGAGCACTATCAGTTGGCCAGACCTCTCCAGTTACACTGCTCTTCAAGTTCATTTTCCTCACACAGTAGTGCAAACCTGGCACTGTTCTTGCACTTCTTGTGACATCTTCTACCATCCTTGTGCCTGTGACAGGGCCTCTTCTGAGAGCCCTCAGCAGCTTTGAGGTATTCCTTCCAAAGGATTGGTCTAGGCATGCTTCTATTCAACAGAGTTCCTTGATGACATCACTCTCTTTTTCTTATGCTCTGAAATGCAAATAAATTCCATTTATTTGCAACAGAGATGAATCTGCATCTCTCAAAGAAATCTTAAGAACATTCCTGTATTTCAGATGGAGTTACTGAATAGCCCACACAGGTCTATCAATATTCTCATAATAATCACAGCTGAATACACTCCAAACAAGCTCTTCCAAGACCTGAAAATCTATCAGCTTTTGAAAGAGATCAATAGTTTCAATAGAAAATGTTTAAAAATATGATACATTTCAAAGGAAAAGCACAAGTCATGAGGAGCAGCTGAAGGGGCCGGGGCCTTAGCCTGGAGAAAAGGAGGCTCGGGGGGACCTTCTTTTTTTCCACAACTCCCTGATGGGAGGGTGTAGCCAGGTGGGAGTTGGTCTCTTCTTCCAAGCAACCAGCAACATGACAAGATGACATAGGCTCAAGATGTGTCAGGGAGATTCAGGAAGAATTTCTTCACAGAAAGGGTTGCTAAACATTGGAATGGGCTTCCCAGGGAGGTGGTGGAGTCACCATCACCGGAGGTTTTGAAGAAACAACTCGACATAGCATTTTGTGCTGTGGTCTAGTTGACAAGGTGGTGATCAGTCAAAGGTTGGACTTTATCCTGGAGATCTTTTCCAACCTAAATGATTCTGTGGTTTTTTGAAAACAATGAAAATTACTCTGTTCACAGAAAGTCTATTATTTTTGTATGTTTTAAATACTCTCAAGGCATTTCCCACTGTAATACTTCTCAAAATTACATCAGGCAAATGCCCTTAAACCTGGAAATCAGTACTTTCTGGTACTGCCTGAAATAGCTTCTTACGTCAAAAAAAGACAATCTACCAACCACAGGAAGAGCTGTGACAGTATTTAGAGTTTTATATTAGAAGTCAATCTCTCACTTCCCACCTCTAGCATTAGGTACCTGACTGTGTTACTCCTCTCTCTGTACTTTTTTCCTCTATAAAATGGGGATAATTCAATACCCCATGTGTGTCTGTGTCTGTTGAATTTGACAATCCTCTCTCCTTCCCTACCCCAGCATGACAAGGGGAGGTAGAGGTATCATGATTTTATCCACAAAATATACCAGCCTGAAGAGGCATGTGGCTTTTCTTCCCACCAGTAGCCAAAATAATGTCTAAGTTTTGAGCACAAGGAATAAATTCAGAAAATTTTCTCCACCACCTATCTTCTGCACTCCTTTTTGTACCCCGTCCAGGCTCATACTGGAAAGCTGCTTATGTGCTTTAGAATGAACAAATCTGTATGTTCAAAGCTCTGTTGAATACATATTTTTCACTTCACAAAGCTTTGATTTAAACATGCCTATATATACATATAAATTCAGCTGGTCATTTGCACCTAAAAGCACACAAATATAATCCTCTTTCTCCACACCACGGACTAGAATTTGACAAAAATAACTGAATTTCACAAGCAAAATTGCTATTGAAAAACTGAATGAGGAGCCTAAGAGTTTTTGAAAATAACAGTCTTAAGCTCAAAAACCTTCCTCACAAACAGTAATGCAAGTTCCTCACATGTAACTTTAATGAAATAATACTTTAAAAATCAGGTATCATTCAAAGTTTCTGACCACCCAAATAAAAGTTTAAAATTTAATTTCTTCAATGTTTTTATTTTTCAATTTATGATGAATGAAGGAATTTTATCACAAAAAGTAGTGATAAAAATGGAAAAATAAAAAAAAATTATTCATCAGGAAATATATCAAAGGAAACAATTTACAGAAACTGAAACTCAGTTTCTGAACTTGATGCTACAGCATCACAAGTAGGAATTGATGACAACATTATGTCTAATCGCTCACTCCAAAAAATGGAATAATTCAGTTTTATTTTAAAAGGCAGCTTCCCGGATCAAGACTTTGTCAGATGGGGCATTTCAGCCACTGCCTTTTAAATGTACATGAATTCAATCCATTTTAAGATTGGCAATACTTCTGTTATTTCTATTGTAACTATTCAAGCTCCCAAAGCTGAACACATGCAGAAAAGTTTAAGATACCTGTGCTATTTTTGAAAGCTTGAGCATGAGGTTAATATGGAAATTTACAAATACATTAAAATGAATGAAACCCTAGCTATTTTGCTACTTTTCCAGGATTATTGAGTTCAGCACATGAAGTCTTTGTATATAAGATCATCTGTATAGATCATTCTGTCTTGCACTGAACTGCAGCACATGATTATTTAGGACTAATTTAGGGCGAAGTAGCTAAATCAAGTAATTTCATTTGAACACAAAATGTTTTGAAACTCAAACTGCTCTTTGTCCATAATGTGCAACTTCATCTACGTGTCCAAAGTTAAAGGTGTTTTCTATGAGAGCATTATTGCTGAACACTTAGGTGATGATTAGCTCACATCCCCACAGCAGTGTCTTGTTGAACAGTGACCCAGCAGTGTTGATAGACTCATACAGAAGCACTTCTTCACTTGCTTTAAACTGGCATACTCTATACTAGTAAGTACAGTAATTTGACACCAGCTGAGACTCACCTGAATGATCTGCACCTTCCTTTACCTGCAAAAGTTCCACCCTCAGGAATAGAAATACATAAAATGTGTATGCTTTTCTTTAGCTTTGAGTACTTTCTCAAACCTGAAATAAAACCTGTTATGGTTTCCCATGGTCAAACAGTTCCTGTCACAGTACATTAGATTACAAGAAGCACTTCTGAAAGTGATCACAACCCAAAAACTGCCTTCAGGCTCAATCAGTCAGAAAGCAAAAAGTCACATGACTGCTTTAAACTTGGAGCATTTTGAAAGGCTAAATTTAAGGTGAAATTAATCTTTTCTGGCTCTCTGAACCATCTTTCAGATTTTCAATTACAAGAGCTGTTGAATGTAATTTTCACAGTCACATAGAAGCACTTAAAAATGCATTAAAGCTGAGAATTGGCAGCATTTACATCTTTCACATGATTATATTCTCAATTGTACAAATAATGGAAAACCATTTTTGAAAGGTGATACATGTTACACATCTGTCTTCATGTCCTGAGTTGCTCCACGGGAAGAACATGTACCATCTCTTCATGGAGGGTCTGTTTATAAGGACTCAAATGAAGACAAGGAACAATAAGTACAAGTTCCACCGTAAGAAGTTTTATCTTGACATAGGAATTCTTTTATGGTAAGAACAATCATTCACTAAAACAACTTCTTCAGGGACATGCTGCAGGCCCTATCATGGTAGATTTTCAAGATACAATTGGACAGACTGTTAGAAAATCTCGTCTAGGTTCCTTTTCCCTCAAAAGACTGGATGGCATGATCATTTGAGGTAACTTCCAACCTGGGTTATTCTGTGATTTTCTGTGTGTCAGCATTTTACTTACATGACAGAGCAATTTTTTGAGTAATTGATCACCAATTCCACATATGTGGAGTTTCAAATCCACGGGTTACCACAGATAATATATTAAATTACCCAACAAAATTTGTCAATGAGACAAAAATATAAAAATTATTTGGTGGTGGTTTGTTGGGTCTTTTTTTCCTAAAACTATTCTGATAATCATTAAATTTGTTACATATAGATTTTTTTTTTTAAAAAAACCCTGAAAATGAAAGATCTCTTCAGTTTTTTTAGCCTATTGTCCAAACCAAAGTAGCTGCAGCAACAATCAGTGAGTAGTTTAGATCTATTTACTCCTCTAGAACAGTATTAGTCAAACTCTGTAAAGGTTATTCAGGATCCATTAATTGAAAGATTTTAATTGGATGCAGCATGTAGCCTGAAAAGATTCTAAGCAAAATGTATACAGAGATCTGTATCATGAAAATGAGATCCCACCAGTAGGCACTTATCTTTTAAACAACAAAATACGAAAGATTGCAATATTTTTTAAAAGTATAAAGAACAACTGAGCAATGTTGAAAGACAAGAGAAGCAAAAAGGAATTGCTTAGAACACGATTACTTCTTTATATAGTTATCCTTTCTGTGCATATGCAAATCAAAAGAAATCTAAAAAATGCAAGTTCAAAATAATGACATTAAAAGGAAAGACAATTACAAGGCACTTGGGACTTTTAGTATGAAAAGAAATTCCTATATTTCTACTCAAATAACAATGATCTCACAGCACTCTGTACAGTTTGCTATGTAGCAAAGGAAAACAACTTTTAATCTCTAATAGGAATATAAATGATTTGGCTTTGTGTAGGCTTGAGATTTGGAAAAAACCCCAATATTCTAGCAGAGATGATTCTGAGACAAATTCTGGTTTTCCAAGATACCTAACAACTATAACAGGTTCTTGGTCACTTTAGAGTTACAGATCAAGTGTTTAAAGGTTAAAAAAAAACCCAACAAACCAAAAACAGAAAAACAAACAAACAAAAAAACCCCAAATGGTGAAGGGCAGAACTAAGAATATTTAGAAGGCGTTTCTCAGAACAGAAAAGAACCCTTTTATATACTGAAGCAAACAGTAACATTAAATTATGACCAACTAAATTTGTAAATTCTGTAATGGCCCAGAAGTAACAATCTGATTACAATCATTATTTTGAAGTCCTTTGCAGTGGAAGACAATGTTAATGGGTAAAAACCAATTCCCCTCAAAGTAAAGGCAGCTTCATCAAGTCATACTCTTGAACAATAACTTTCACAGCCAAGCTTCTGTCAATCATGAAAACCATTAACATTTAGGAAGACAAATAACACACCTTGACAAATGTGTTACAGCTTACAGCAAAGAGAAACCTTTCAAGTTGACTGTTGAAATGTCCTATTCTTTTAACTGAAATTTGAATTAGGGAGTTTTAATCGAGGACGTTTTGTAAAAACTGTTCTGATTTTTTACAATGTGAGGTGACATGTAATACTCCTTTTTAGAGTAGCTTTAATTTTCTTAAATTGTATTCCTTTTTTGTTTCGTTTATTTTCCTTCATTTGTGATACAGATTTATACATTTGTGGAAAATACGGGGTTACATTAAGCAGTTTTTGCAAAGGTTATGCATACTGCAAATTAACTTTTAGTTGTAACCTTTCAGAAATTGCTCCAAGCTCAAGAAAAATGAAGCAATAGCAAAGATGGTGTTTCTGTTAAGTCAAGATAACCAAGACTTGGTCACTAATAGACAAATAGTTACTGGGTGGACCCATATTTTAACAAGTACATTCAGGTGGTTTAAGCTAAGTTGATCAGTGGATAAGAGATTCCAGACATAGCTGCTTTTAAAACATTTTCAGACCCAGGCTACAGCCAGGTACAAGCTAAGTGTTTTGTCCTGATTAATCTCACCTATAGCAGAAAAAATACGCTGCCATGATATCAAATTGGGTCCCTAGAAAATGTCACCATGTAACTATAACATAAAAATTATACAAAGACATCAAACAGCTAAAATTCCTACTTCAGACATTTTAAAATTGTGAAATTCAGAATGTGCCTGATTAACAGACTGAACTTGAGCATAAACAGGAAGGAGACATTGATTTAGCTAAAGGGATAAAGGAAAAAATCCTGTATGTTGTTTAAGCAACATAAAATAATTCCAATTCCTTGAGCAAAACTTTTCATGAATAATGTATTAAAAAAATGTTTCTTGGAATCTGATTTTTCATTTCTACTGTGCATACAGTGGTTTCTTAAACTGTACAGAATTGTGGGACTGGAATATATGAATTACTACATTTTTCCAAAAAACTTTTTCAAAGAGGGCATTTGGAAAGTTATTACTATACTATTTGATCATACATTTACTTGCTGTAAGAAAAATAGTTTGACATGAAAGGCAGAATCTTAAGAAATTTGTATCTATAGATGCTATCAAGGAGAATGCTATCAAGGGGAATCAATACTCAAGCATAGAAACAAGGAACATTAAATTGTAGCCTTTTGGGTAGAAAGTGGCTTGGTTTACATTTTACTATATGACCAGATTTTCTTTGAAAAGTAAAAATGTTTTCAGAAAGTCCAAGAAGACATCATTGGACCTGTTTCCTTCAATTTACCCCTTTAGCTGTATCACATAAAACCACACTGAGAAAAAAAAAAACAGGTTTGGTTTGTGAGAAGTAACTTCGGTAAAAGTGATGTGAAAGCTTTCATCACCCCAGTGAAGAGAAAAGCAGTTGGCATGACCAACAAATTAATTTAAGGGAAGAGCCTTCTACATGCTCAGACAGATAAGACAGACCTCCTGGTAATTGAGGAAAGGGAGATGGACTTACAGTAACTTGGCAGCTGAGAGCTGACACCAGCAACACCCGTAACTACTGCAGCTCAGAAGGGCAATGAATGCAGTGGGAGATAGGCACAGATAAAAACTCGGTTCTCCACTGACCTCAATCACAGAAAAACAGGACAATGGGAACTAAGTCAGTTTCTAAGGCTGGATCAAAAGAACAGCAACACTAAGTATGTATACAATCAGCCAAGGCCAAAGTATTGCATAATAAGCAATTAATTATGGAGTTAGTACCTTTTGGCAAATAAAGAAGATTATGGCTAATATCCAGCATTGTAAATTATGACTGACCAGCCTGATTGCCTTCTTAGATGAAATACATGGAGCTGGGGTAAAAAGCAATGAGTGTCATTTATCTAGCTTCTAGCAAGACTTTCCACACTGACTCCCTCAGTCATCCATATCAAAGCTTAGATGTTGTATTCTGGATAGGAACACATATAAATAGTAACAAACTGGCTGGATAGTTGAGGTCAAAGTAGTCATCATAAGATACAGCCTAGCTGGAGGCCAGCAAGAAGGAATACTACCAGGATCTATCCTGAAATATGTCCTGTTTAGAATCATTATCAATGACCTGGACAAAAAGCTTGTTCATCTGTTTCATAGATGACCCTAAATTAAGAGGACAAGTCAATAGACATGAGGGTAGAGCTGCCATCCAGACAAACCTAGGCAGTCTGGAGAAGGGGGCTGACAGGAGCTTCCGGAAGTAAAACTACGTCAAATGCAAAGTCCTGCGCTCCAGATGGTTACCACCTGGCCAGGAAGCAAATATGCTGAAAAAGAATTAGAAGTCTGGGAGGACAGCAAATGGAAGAAATGTCTCCAGTGTGCTCAGACGGCAAAGACCAACAGTATCCTGGGCTGTATTAACTTAGCCCACATTCTTCTTGTTCGGTGTCTTATTAATAACACAGCAGTAGAGGTTGTTGTCACTCAAATGCCTTGCAATCACCAACTCCAGTTTTGGTTTCACTACCACCATCCCTGCATATATAAGTAGCACTTCTGAACTCATGGTTTGGGGCCTGCTCCTGCTTTTGCCTCCTGTATATTTAATTTTCATATCAAAGTTCTCTATTTAGCCAAGCGGATATTCTGTTACATCTGTCCATTTTTCCCAAGCATCAAGATGAACTCTCCATGCAGTTGGAGGTTGTCTTTTAAGACCTCACAGTTTTCTAGAGTGCCTTTGCCCTTCCAAGCTGCCTTAAAAACAATCCCATCAGTTAGTTCTATGAAAAATCCACAGCCTGCTCTCCTGAAGCCCAGGGTCAGTGCTGATCATCTCACCTCCTTCACTCTCCTCGGCATTTTCAACTCCATATATTGGCCACCAAGAGTCAGGGCTTCTACTGACTACCACAGCTCCAGACACTTCTGCCAGTTATTGACTGAGGTCCAGCTGTTGCCCCACTTAGTACCTGTACCAAGTACTCTTGACACTCCCCAGAAACATTCTTCATTTCTTGTGCCCTGTATGGTTAATACTACATGTAAAAATCAGGGTCTATGATACAGATTTCCTCTAAGGAAAATATCAGTTTCTATACACTTTCTTCACAATCTAGACAAAACTTGCCAGATTTTTCACTCTAAATCAGGTGAAGTACAACTTCAGCTGAGATATTCCTACAGCCCTGGAAAGTAAAACCTCTATCATCTTTCAATCAAAAATGGCATAATCTAACTTTCATATTGTTTATAGAACAGAATATAACACAATACCACCTTTAACATTTATCCTTTTAACAGATCTTCCTCTGTATGAAAGATGGAATATCCTTCTTTAGATTCTGTAATTCACAGAACTCCGCTGATAGGTCAGATATTGGACCCTGCCACCACAGACCCACACAGACTTATTTATCCTATGAAGCAGTTACAGCATTGTCTCTCTATCACTATGACACAGGTCACAATACTTCCACAAAATCCTCTAAAATAAACAGATCAAAAGCACTACATACAACAGCTATGACTCACTGTATTGATTTCTGTAAAAATAAGCACATTTGCATAAGACTTATATCCAAATCATATTCATTACAGCTACAGAAATCAGAAATCCCATGGAAACACATCTGCTGTTCTCCTTGTATCACAGGAACTAATGACCAAGTCCAGATACAATCCTTAATTTAACACAAACACTATGCTAAAACACATCTTCCAAAAATCATCTTGTCTATGATTTCAAAAATAGAGAAACTCTTAACACCAAACAAGTCTAAAAAGCAAAGAAAGTACTTACATCTGTGTATTGGTTTGGCACAGCCTGGTTTTAGGTAGCAGGGGGGCCACAAAGATGGCTCCTATGAGGAAGCTGCTGGAAGCTTCCCACCATGTCCGGCAGAGCCAATGGCTGATGGGTCTGAAGATGGACATGCTGCTGGGCAAACGGGGCCAATGAGAGAGGTTGGTAATGCCTCTGTGATGACATACTTAAGAAGAAAATCAAAACAAAGTCACAAGATTTGGGGATTCTAGTCAGAGAAGAGGAGGAGGTGACAACATGTGAGAGAAAACAACATGGTGACACCAAGGTCAGTGAAGAAGGAGGGGGAGGAGGTGCTCCCGGTGCCGGAGCTGAGATTCCTCTGCAGGCTGTGGTGATGACCATGGTGAAGCTGGTTGTCCCCCTGGAGCCCATGGTGATCCATGGGGGATACAGAGATCCACCCACAGCCCATGGGGGAGGTGCCCGTGCCGGAGCAGGTGGGTGCCTGGAGGAGGCTGTGTTCCAGTGGAAGACCCGGTGGAGAGAGGGCCCTTGCTTCCAGGCTGGAGCAGCCTGTCCTTGGAGGACTGCATCCCATGGAAAGAGAGACCCACGGCACAGCAGTTTTGCCCTGGGAGGAGCTCATGCTGCAGGAGGCATGGTTTGGCTGCTGCTCGTGAGAGTAGACCCATGCTGGAGAAGTTCACAGAGAACTGTTTCCCATGGGAGGGACTCCATGGCCTCACAGGGGAAGATGCCTCTCCCAGAGCAGCCGGAGGAAATCTCGGTGATGGACTGAACAATACCCCATGCCCTGTCTCCCTGCACCGTAGGTAGGAAGGAGGGAGGGGCTGGGAGAAAAAGGTGTTTTAAGGTCTTATTTTACTTCTCATCCTCCTCTGATTCTGTTAGCAATAAATTCACTTCACAACTTAAGATGAGCCTGTTTTGTCCTTGAAGTGTTTCTGCCAGTCCTCATCTCACTCATGAAGTGCTCATTAATTCTTTTTTTCTTTTCCCTCCTCTGCCCAGCTGTGGCAGGGGAGGGTGAGCGAGCGGATCTCGTGGGTGCCTGGCGTTGGGCCAGTGTCAAATCATGACAATCTGTCATTTCATTACCCCATAAGTTGCATAAGTTTTACATGCAGCAAGTCTTCTCTCTCAGTTAGATTTGTCCACTGACTTAGTCATTCTGACAAGTACTGTTCTGTTTCAAAGAAGTTTAACGCAAGACAAAATTATGTGCTTTTACTATATATGGAAATTAAAAAACAATGAGAAACTCTATACAAGTAAACAATTCCAGTACATGTACAGCTCTTTTGCTGTTGTTCCTTTGCTTTGCAAAGCAAATAAATTGTTTCTTCCCTCTGATATTCCAAAGCAGTTTGCCTTGCAATACCTTCAAATCTGTATATTTTTTTCTGGTCATGGATTTTATTTGTCCTCAAGTGAAAAACATTATTAGATAATTCATCAGGAATTCTCATTCTCAATCACTAAATAAAGAGAAAAGTACCCTCCTGAATCCTGAGCTAGTAATCAGGGAAACGCTTATCCTCGTTCTTACATTAATCAAGACTAAGCCTTCCAATTGTCTCATACTGAAGTAATGTCTTGGTTTGGAGACAAATTTAGGAGAAAACACTCTGAAATGAGTGTTTCCTCTAAAGAGAAGGGCTCCAGTAATCCCTTTTGCCAATGAGAAATGAACAGCAGTGAGTGAAAGTGAAAAAAAACCTGTTTATTACCAAAAAAACCAGGATTCCCACAAGGCACAGAAAAAGAAAAGAAAAAAAAATCGAATAAATGCTAGATACTGAAATTGTGGAACCTTATTCCCCCCTGCTCCCCCCCACCCCCCCAAAAAAAACTCAAAAACCACCCACAGCCTTCTCTGGGCCACAGGCAGTTTCCCCTTCTGTGCAGTTACGCTCACAGCCGGCAGGGGCGCTGGTGGCTCCCGGCCGGGCAGGGTGGGTGCGATGATTCCCCCGGGCTGCAGGGGGTGCTGTGGCGTGAACTCAGACATCTCTCTGCACATGGGCAATGGCAGGCACAGGCAGAGGAAGGGATGGAGAAGGGGCTTCCTTTACAAGACAAAACAAAACAGAACAAAAGCCTCAAAAATGATACGGGATAATAAACCATCTCCAAGACCAGTAACAAGACATTTTTTAAGTCATTCTTTGTTGCGCCATATGACTGCATTGATTTCTAATTTCATTAATTTCTCGCGTCCAATAATCATTGCTTTTCACCTTTTTATAACAGGTTTCTTTTTGCCTATGAGAAAAAAACTGTAATTCTCATCCCTGCAAAAGCCATCTTTTCAATGGTAAACAAAATTATCTCTGTTTCTATTTTATTGATCAGATCTCACTCTCAGTCTCCCATTAGAAAATGACTTCAAATAATTTGCAATGTTCAATTAGCAAATGGTTGTGCTCTTGAGCAGTGACATTATGCAAGGATTAGACTCAAGAATAATGTAACTGCTAGTAGAGAAAGAGAAACATAACTAAAACTAATTTCTACAAGGGTCAAAGTAATCATGAGACACTTACAATTGTCAGCTGCATATAAACCTCAAGAAATTAAATATCATTATGAGATGAAAAAGGAGAAATTAAACATTTTTTCCAAGCTTTCTAATTCATCAGGATACTTAGGTTTTATAGAGACTGTTGGCTTTTGGAAATTTCTTAAATACTCCAGATGGACAAGCAAACTTTGACAAGTAACTTGAATTTTGCCAGTTTGCTCATCCAGTCTTGGGTTGAACTCCTACACAGCACAGCTTTTTTGTGTTTGCTTTTCTATACAGCTTAGTTCAGGTCTTTGAGAGCCAAAGTCCAAAGTTCTGTTCCCTTCCACAAAGAACATTTAAGCTTTAGGATATTGTTTTAACTCAGTAATCACCAATCGCAACAAATCAAAGCACTTGTGACAGGGCCATAGTCAGTGAACGGTTTGACATAGGTCACCCTTAGACCTCTTAGCATGACTGTCGCAGTTGAGGCGAACATGACATATACAAGTTCCAGCATGAGTGCAGGCAAAAACTCTTTATTCCAAAAAGTGTCATATACATACACTTTTGCATGTTTATCATTCATGCTACTCATCTATTGGTTGCTTAACTATTACAATAGATTCACTGGCTATTTTAACTACAACATGCTATCATTATTCATCTATAGAATAGGCGTTCTAATCATTCAGAAAAACACCAACTGCAGCCTTGTTGCTGTTTTCTCCTTCTATTGTTTTAGATTTCTTCTTCTGTGGATGCTAAGTTTCCCACAAGTAAAAACAAAGTGTACTAAAATCAATATCAAACTCAAACAAACTTACTAACCTCCTGTTAATTCCCACACATGACCACTCAAAAAACCCCTCAAGCCTTTTAAACAAAAAAGGAAGTTTATTTAGGTATAAGGAATATTTTCATCTTCTATGGTGGTGAAATTCAGTCATTAAGTTCTCCAAGGAAAAAGTAAAAATAGGTTTCAGAAAGTTGCCTATATTAAGGCACTCAACCTTTCTGGTAAGTTCCTCTTTCCAGTGAAACCAATGTCAGAAAAAAAAAGATAATTCTGCAATGAATCCCCTTTTCAGTCTCTGCAGTGTATATTATTCCTAACCTAAAAATTAAGCCCAGCATTTTTTGTATTTCAATTTTAAAAAGTCACAAAATTCTGTGACAAATGGTATTCTACTTATTTCAGTCTTCAGATTCTAGGAAACTTTCAAATAGCCACAGATATTCAGACTGTCATATCTCAATTTCTCTTTACTCAACTAAAATCACACGTATAACCCTATGCTTTGAGGTGATTAGATGCAGCAAACTCCCTCCCAACATAAACTATGCCATGACGGGAATTTACACGAGCATTCAGGGCTCTGAGAGTAGTCAATACTATGACATTACAAACGTCAGTCCCTCACCTAGGTCTTGGGATTCTGTAAAAATAAGACTCTGCCCTTCCTAAATTTTTGATTAAAACCACAAAGAGGGCCTTGTAGCAGGTGCATGCCTTGAGAGTGGGCCACTTCTTTACCAGTCCTCCCACAATAATTCCACACACAGTGCTCCCAGATAGCATCTGCCCACCCTGTGGGTTTTTCAGCTATTCCTGGTGCAAACAATGGAGTGGCCAGCTCATTACTCTCTGGAAGAAAAGAGTAAGGAGGCTGGGCAGAGTGAACTACCACAAGCTATTTGTCAGCACTGTTGCAGGGGAACTTGGCTGATCCACCTTCAGCATTCAAGGTGGGCATCCTGATCACTGTGCCAGCAGCCATGGCTCAGCCTGGCAGAGAGGATTGCAACAGAGACACCAGCAAACAGCTTAGTTAACCACATTTTTTGGAACATTCTCTTTCAAGTTCTTGTTTCAGGGGAAGTGAATGAATAAGTTTCTATTACTAAAATATTAATGGTGAATATACATATAGCCATATATATAATAAAATATTGTAATTTTAAGGATAACAAACTGAGAGGGGAGGTGATGAAAATAATGTGAATTATCTGGCAGCTTTGTTACCTTACAAAGAGACACACAGACAAAAGTTATAAGTCTGCACAGTTCCAAGAGCAAACTCAGCTGAAATTCAATACTCCACATGAGAATGGGAACAGTTTATTATTTAAAATTTATTTCTTAAGTTTTAATATTCACATCACCTTTTTTACATCAACATGCGTTTCTCTTTTAGTGTGATGTTACTTCAAAACAACAAAGTGTAGTACAGATACTCCTGGAAAAGCAGTTTAAAAAAATTCTGTATCAGCTACTTAACTTTAACATCTATCCACTTTCTACTCACATCATCTCTTGTGGTAGAGCTAGTCATGGATATACAAGGGCTCTTTATTCTAAAGAACTTCAAGATCAGTATTTGGAAAAAAATATTTTTATTAGAATTTTAGCAAGGAAGTTCTTATAATGAAGCATGAAATTCTACATTGTTTTTCAGAGTGCCTTTACTTCTTTTTCTTTTTTTCATCTGATTTTCATTGGTGCATATGAGCAATCACCATTGGGTTTTTTCCTGAGCTGTTGCTGTGGCAATATCATTTTCAGCTCTGAAAAAACTGGAATCCCATTCTGGGCTCAGATTCACCCCAAAAAGGCACTATACAATTTGGTTTTGTTTCGGCTTTCCCTGTAAAAATCCTGGTACCACAAACTGAATCACCACCCATTTCTGTCAAAGCCAGTCAACACTTGCACATGCAAAGCCAGTAACAGACAACAACAGACAGACAAATTTCCACAACTGTCTCCCTCAAGTCTGTCCTCTCTCACCCTTTCCCACGTGTCTTTTTCTGTCATGCCCTTTTCAGAGCTAGTCCTCAACACAGGCAAACTGCAGCCCTGAACTGGCTGTGCAGCAACTACTGTCAGCATCATTGTCCCTTTTACATGTATTGCTTTCACTTACTCAGACTTCTCTTGTCTCAGAACTCTCAGAATGAAGACACTTGATCAGCCTCTAGCCTTTACTCAGCTGTCTGCCCAGGTGGCCAAGAAGGCCAATGGCACCTAACCTGTATCACAATAGCATGGCAGCAAGACCAAGGCAGTGATTGTCCAGAGCACTGGGCACTGGGAAGGCCACAGCTCAAATCCTGTGTCCAGTTCTGGGCCGCTCACTGCAAGAAAGACGTGGAGGTGATGGAGCATGTCAAGGGCAATGCAGCTGGGGAAGGGTCTTGTGGGAAACGATTGGAGGATTTACTTTCATGGCTGAGCTGTTAATAGAGTAAGTTGTAAAGTTGTCATAGTTGTAATGTGCTGCATTGGTCACCAGAGGGGTCCCCTCAATTGTCGGAACAGGGAGGGGGTGTGAGATTGGGGATAAAACCATGGACACTATTGGATGTACCGAAACCACCAATAGGAAGGACCCCTGGACTACTCCTGGAATCCTATTGGTTCTCCAATGAGCCAACCAAAACCCCTGTATAAGAGCCAACCAAAACCAGAAACACAAGCCAATGAGAAGCAACCAGCATGTGAGAACCAATGACATGCCAGACCCAAAACATGCCAATGAGGACTGGGACTCGGGGGTATAAAACTGCCCTACACAGATGAGAGAGGCCCTGCTTCTGCTGCCTGTGTGGAAGGAAAAGGTGTCAGGCTGTTTATTTTATTCTGGGGACTGTTGTTTTTGTAGCTCTGTTCTGCCTTGCTATGGGATTGTAGGTCCCTAGTCCTCTCTTGTCATTTAATAAATTTCCAAAATTTAATGTCTAGAGCGTTATTTCTCACAATTTTCTGGGGCCTCAGCCGGGATAGGCCATGCCCAGAGATGACCCCGAAGAACCCTGAATGGGAAGACGCGTCCTGCTGATTTCAGCGGCCTAAGTAGGATTCTTCAGTCGCATGAACGGAACTGGCCTATACCCAGGAGACGAGAAAGAACCAGCAATGTGGAAACTTAGGGCCCCGAGTGGGGCCTTCCTGGGTCCATTAGGCTCCCGAGGGCACAGGAGGGAGCCAATCTCAACGCATGAAAAGGCGGCGGAAAGTAGTGCGCGGGGGCAGAGAGGGAGACGATTATTTGCTGAGGAGCTTCTCAAGAGGTGGTCTCATGCAGCGGTGCTTGCTGAGGAGCATCTTAAGAGGCGGACTCGTGCAGCAGGGGAGGTGCTCCCTTGGGTTGGGCTCCACGTGTGTGTCCACTGACAAAGCTGGGAGCCATGTTTGATCAGTCTCAGCAGGGAGGGATCAAGATCATCCGGCTTGTGCATGAGCACAGTGGTGTCGGTGTTTGGCGGTGCAACAGGGAAAAGAGAGGGGCACACTGGTCTGGTTGAGGTCTCTCCCCAGGGACACGGGGACGTTAGGGGGATTCTGGGGCACCCGCCAGGCACAGAATCCAACCACGGTTAGGGGACAGGCTGAGGGTCGTGTGAGATTGGACTCAACGGTTTAAGAGTTTTGACCATTAGGACATGGTATGGGAAGCGAAGGGCCAAGTGAGATCAGACTCAGTGACATTCAAGGCCCTGAAAGTTGCGTCGGTGAGGGTGATTGGGTTTTATTTGGGATTTTGAAACTGTGGAAGGGGCAGCAGGTCCGCAGGAGGTTTTGTGCTTGCTGAAGGTTTTGGGAATTGGCCGTGTGTCATATATTACTGTTTAGTATTGAACTGTGGTTTTGGTTGAGTGTTGGAGGGTATTAGGGTATTGCCCTTTTAGTTGTTCACCATTTTGTGTTGGCCCGTTTCTTGTGTCCTTCGTTCATCCTTTTACTTGTTCACCATTTTGTGCTGGCCTGTCTTTTCTGTACTTCATTCGCCATTTTGGTTATCTGCCATTTTGTGTTGGCCAATAGTCTTAACCACCATTTTGTGTTCATCTGCCATTTTAGTTATCCGCCATTTGGGGTTGGTGGGAAATTTTAGTTTCTCTTTCCCACGGAGAACTGCCATTTGGTTTTTAACCACCATTTTGTGTTTGTTCGCCATTTTAGTTATCTGCCATCTTGGGTTGGTGGGAAAGTTTAGTTTTTCTTTCCCACAGATAGTCACCATTTTGCCTTAACCACTATTTTGTATTTGTTTGCCATTTTAGTTATCTGCCATCTTGGATTGGTGGGAAAGTTTATTTTCTCTTTACCACGGATAGTCGCCATTTTAGCTCACCATCATTTTGTGTTTGTTTGCCAATTTTAGTTATCAGTTAGTGGTTTAATTGTGAATAACACTTTGAGAGGAGTTACTAGAAGTAGCCTGAGTCAATATGGGTTCATCCTGTAGTAAGGGGAGAAGTGGAAAAAAATGGGAAGAGATACCCCTGGATAGACCTTTGGGGGTGATGTCGGAGAACTGGGAAAGTAATCCAAGGACAAAGGGGTTACAAGAATTGAGGATGATGGAATAAGGTGGCCTAAGTATGGATCTACCAAACAGTGAATGTGCTTCGCTTTGAGGAGGCATGTGAATAGGAAGACACCTCATTGCGATTAGGAGATCAGATATGCTAGCTGTTGGATAAGGATGGAAGAGATAAAGTTGTGCAAACTCTCTAAGATAGAGAACGGAGTAGAAAAGTCACCTGCTTGGACGCGGAGATGGGACCCCCTTGATGCTCTGCCTTCTCCGGACTCACCTAAGCCATCAAGTTCCGGGATAACAGATAAAGAGAAAGATAGTCATGAGGAGCTGGATGATAGCTTGGAAGGAAAACCTCTTCCTCAAGGACCAGCAGGCATCTCAAGAAGTCAGGTAGCTAAGCAGGACTCAGAGAATAAAGAGAATAAGGAGAGAGAGGTAGTTCAGGAGTTTCCTCTTCAGGAAGTTCCCATGGAAGGAGCCAGGGGAGGCACTGAATATGTTAATGTTCCCCTAATCCCCTCAGAAGTTAGGGCGTTCAAAAAGGAAATTAGAAGTTTGCTGGAAGATCCCATAGGGGTCTCAGAACAATTTGATCAGTTCCTAGGCTTGAATATCTATATGTGGCAAGAACTGGATTCAATTATGAAAACCATGTTTTCTGCGGAAGAAAGACAATTAATTCGGGATGCAGGAATACGGATTTGGGAAAAAGAAAACCAGTTAGGCCCTCCTGGGGAAACAATATTACCCTTGACCGCCCCTCAGTGGGATCCGAATGAGGAAATAGGGAGGAGAAATATGAGTGATTATCAGAACCTCTTGGTGAAAGGAATCGGGGAAGCTGTCCCGAAAGTGAACAATTCCAAGAAGTCATTTGATAGTCAGCAGTGCAACGGTGAGAATCCAGCTGAGTGGCTAGAGAGGGTGAGGCAGAATTTACAACTTCATTCAAGTATTTACCCAGTATGTGTGGAGGGACAGGTGCTCTTAAAAGCGCAATTTGTCATGAAAGCACGGCCAGATATTTAAATGAAATTAGAGAAATTGGATGAATGGCAAGGGAGAAGTTTGGATGAGCTCTTGCATGAAGCACAAAAGGTCTTTGTAAGAAGGGAGGATAAATGAATGAAGACGAAGGCTAAAATTATGGTAGCGGCCATGAAAGGGGATACCCATGGTAAGAAAGCTGAGATACTTAGTGGCAGAGTGGAGACAAGTGCAGACTGGATCTTTAGAGGAGCGTGTTACTATTGTAATGTGAAGGGTCATGTGAGGAGAGATTGCCCTAAAAAGGCAGAGCATGAAAGGCTTTTCAGAGAATCGTTAATGGAAAACAACAAAGAAGGAGGGGCTTGGGGGCTCTTTCTCTTGGGGAATATGCATGGTCATCAGTTAGAGCCCTTGGCAAACTTTTTGTTAGGTCTGCGGGAAGAAGAAATTGAGTTTCTAGTTGATACAGGTTCAGAGAGAACATGTGTGTGTGAGTTACTGAGTGGTTGTGTAGTGAGTGAGGAAACTATAGGTGTAGTAGGGGCCAAAGGAGAACTCTTTAGTGCTTCTATTATAAAGAGTGTGGTAATTAAAGGCAATTATTGGGAAGGGAAGGGAGATGTTCTTCTTATACCTGAGGCTGGTTGCAATTTATTTGGAAGGGATTTTCAAATTCAGTTAAGAGTGGGGGTTATACCTGAGGGGAGAAAAATGGTAGTGAGGTTGGTACATCTGAGCCCAGAGGATGATCAACAGATTAAGGAGGAGGCTTGGGCCGAGTCTGGGATCAGAAGAATTCTTAACATCCCACCTATTAAGATCACTGTGGATTGGGAAGAAGAACCAATCTGGGTCAGGCAGTATCCTTTGTCAATGGAAAGCAGAAGGGGCTTGCAGCTGATTATAGATGGATTAATTCAGGACGGCATATTAGAACCTTGTATGTCATCCCATAATACACCTGTGTTGCCTGTAAAGAAGTCAGATGGCATCTACCAGCTGGTGCAAGGTTTACGTGAGGTCAATAAGTGAACCTGAACGCAGTATGCCGTAGTTGCCAATCCTTTTACCCTTTTAAGCCAGATATCACCTTACCACCTGTGGTTTATTGTAATCAATTTGAAAGATGCTTTCTGGACATGCCCCTTGGCAAAGGAGGTTAGATGTCTGTTTGCATTTCAGTGGGAGAATCCATTCACTGGTAGGAAACAACAACTACAATGGACAGGGCTACCTCAGGGATTTACTGAGACTCCTAATTTATTTGGCCAGGCTTTGGAAGAATTACTCCAGAGGTTTGAGTCACTATCAGGAATTCATGTTCTACAGTATGTAGATGACCTTTTAGTGTCTGGAGAACAGGCAGAAGTTGTTCAGGAGGCCACCATAGGACTATCAAATTTCCTGGGTAAGAATGGGTTGAAGGTATCCAGGAAAAAGTTGCAGTTTGTTGAGAGAGAAGTAAAATATCTTGGCCACATAATTAGGGGTGGAAGTCAAAAACTAAGTCTGGAAAGAGTGAGTGGAGTTCTTTCCCTCCCACCACCAAGAAACTAAAAAGGATGTTTGGAGATTGCTCGGCTTAATTAGATATTGCAGAATTTGGATCATTGGCTACACCCAGATGGCAAAATTTTTGTATAAGAAACTGATAGGGGAGGGACCACTGAAATGGAGAAAGCAGGATGATCTGAAGTTTCAGGAGTTAAAAGGTAAGTTGGCCTCAGCACCTGTTTTAAGTTTACGCAATGTAAATAAAACCTTTGAATCGTTTGTTGCACTGGAGGAAGGGATAGCCCATGGAGTCCTTACTCAAGACTGGGGACGGAGTCATAAGCCAGTTGCCGTCTTGTCCAAATTTCTTGATCTGGTGACCAGGGGTTGACCATCTTGTGTACAGGTGGTGGCAGCTGTGGCAGTCCTAGTTGAGGAGAGTAGGAAGTTATCCCTGGGTGGAAAGCTAAGAGTATACACCCCCCATAATGTGAGGGGTGTGCTACAGCAGAAAGCGGGGAAATGGCTTACAGACTCCAGGATGTTAAAATATGAGGTTACACTGGCATAATCAGAGGATCTGGTGTTATCTGTCACCAATTCTTTAAACCCAGCCCAGGTCCTCTATGGGGAACCCCAGGAGGAACTGGAGCATAGTTGTATGGAGGTGATAGAATATCAAACCAGGGTCAGAGAGGACTTGCATGACCAACCCCTACCTGAAGGAGACAGGCTTTTCGTGGATGGCTCCTCTAGATACAAGCAGGGAAAAAGGGTCTCTGGATATGCCATAGTGGATGGAAATAGTATGGAGAAGAAAAAGGGAAGCTTCCATCAGGATGGTCAGCACAGTCATGTGAGCTCTTTGCATTGAAGAGAGGATTAGAGTTGTTGAAAGATCAGATAGGCACTATTTATACAGATTCAAGGTACACGTATGGAGTGGTACATGTCATTGGTAAAATGTGGAGTGAAAGAGGAATGTTAAATTCAAAGGCGAAACAGCTGGTACACAGACAGTTGATTGAAGGGATTTTGGAAGCCCTGAAGGGCCCAGAGGAGATTTCAGTCGTACCTATTAGAGCTCACCAAAGGGGTACTTCTATGGAGGTTTGAGGCAATAATGTGGCAGATAGAGCAGCCAAAGATGTGGCTGAGGAAAGTACTCAGCCAGTACTGAGCCAGTAGTGATGATGGTGAGAGAGAAAGAAGATGAAGGATTGTGTAAGGGAAAGGAAACAAAGTTGGAGGGTATACAAGAGGTTAGTGAGGAAGAGAAGAAGGAACGGGCAAGAGCAGGAGCGAAGGAGGAAGGATCTGGAAAGTGGAAATTAGGTGATGGAAGGTAAATGGTATGTAAGAACTTGGCCAGAAACATTTTAAATGAGTTACATCAAAACACCCACTGGAGCGTGAGAGCTCTGTGCAATCAGTTTCTAAGAAGTTTTGTGCATAGGGATATATGAACTGGTGAAGCAGGTCACTAGAGGATGCCTGGTATGCCAAAAGATAAATCAGAAGTCAATGAGGAAAAGGGAGCCTGGAAGATGAGAATTGGTAGTTCGTCCTTTTCAGAGCATACAAATCAACTTCACGGAATTACCACCATCTTTGTATTCAAAGATATAAGTAGTTGCTCGTCATGGTGGATCAATTCATGCACTGGGCTGAGGCCGTCCCCACCACTCAGTCTACTGCCATTGTGGTGAGCAAAATACTGTTGGAGAACATAATACCAAGATATGGGATCATACAACAAATAGACTCAGATCGGGGCACCCATTTTGCCTCCAAGATCCTCCAAGATTTGGCAAAGGCCCGAGGCATCAACTAGAAATACCATACACCTTGGCATCCACAGAGCTCAGAGAAAGTAGAGCGAATGAATGCCACCTTAAAGAGAGCTCTGACTAAATTGACCTTAGAAACCAAATTATGGTGGGTGAAATGTCTACCAGTGGCCCTCCTGAGTGTAAGGACGCAACCCAGAATGGATTTGGGCATATCCACATATGAAGTGTTGTTTGGGCTGCCCTGTCTTGTCATGACCAGAGAATTGGCTACTCTAGAAGGAGGGGAAGTACAAGTCAGCGAATATGTAAAACAGATAGCTAAAAATGTGGCGGAGTTGAGGATTAGAGGATTACTTCCTCAAACTATCCCTCTAGATTTCTGTATCCATAGAGTTCAGCCTGGAGACTGGGTTATGATAAAAACTTGGAAAGAACAGACACTAACTCCTCTCTGGGAAGGTCCCTTCCAGGTCCTGCTGACTACAGAGACCGCAGTGAGAACCCGTGAAAAGGGGTAGAGTCACGCTACACCAATTAAGGGACCAGTCCCAGAGCCCAAGGAGTGGAGATTTGTTGAGGAGCCTGGAGCCACCAAATTCAAGATCCAGAAAGAGCCAGAAGAACATCGAAAGACTTTGCGTTAACCTTATCTCCCAGTTGAGCTGGACACAGATACATATATATATATATGTTATATTGTTTTTCTGGTTTTTAGAGTCTGTTGAATCATGTTACTGTTACTGCATTACTGTTGTTTAGGTTTATTGGATGTTAAGGTTAATGTTAACTTGTTAATTAAATGAAAAGTGGGATTAGGAGACTGGAGAGGGAACACACTCACCTGTAAATACAGGATATTAACTTGGATTTAAAAGGAACAGGGACTAGGGATTGAGGAGGAGACATCTTAGGAAAGAGGATCATCTGAGAAGTGTACCCGGGAGGTGAGTAGAGGGCAAGACTGGATCAGTCCTAGTTCCTGCTGCAGCTGTCCCGTGGTGGTAGAGTAAGCGATGAGGAGCAGGGGAACAGGCTGCGCCAGACCTCTCCCGATGTTGATGTGGATCTTTCTGGTCCATGGCCAAAACAGCTGCCACAAATGTCTCTATTCCATAAATAATGGGAACACTCAAGGATTGCTCCTAAGGACTGACACCTATATCAATCAAAGTTTTTACAACATTTCTGAGTTAAACACTTATGGAGAAAATAGGGAAGTGTATTGGCTGGTAAAAATTACTGGAAATTACATACAAAGACCCACAGGGGAGTGTCCTCCAGATGAGGAGTGAGTGTGTTTCGAGAGATACCCAGGTAAGGCGAAGTTTGAGTCTGGAAGGGTCGATCAGGACATGATCAAGGAACAGGAGATTCATATGCAGGGACTCTCAACATGGGAAGAAGAAGAGGGTTCCCAGTTTCCTATACTGGGAAAGAACCTATTTGTTGATATGGTGGAGAAGATTGGTAAGGGACTCAGTATCTCCAATTGTTGGGTCTATGGGGGGCCTCAGATGTCAGAGTTCTGGACTTGGAGAGGAAATACTATATGCCCCACTGAATTATTGAAATGGGATTTCTCTAAAAACCAGCATAAAGAGAGGTTAGGACTCTGGACATTGAATGCACCAATAATTGGAGAAGAGTGTTTGCAACTGATTGGAAGAAGGTATAAGGAAAGGGTGGGATTTATGGCTTGTAAACAAATGTGGGTAACCAACATTCTGAGTGGTGGGTGCCAAACCCTCCGGAGACTTTTTGGGTACAAAGGAAGGAAAGTGCAAGATGCATTCCAATCGAAAGATTGTACCTGTGTGCCAAAACAAACGTAGACACAGTCTCCGAAATACCACAGGTACCAAATTTTTGGGGGCATATTCAGAATGTGGAGGTGGAATGGTGGGCTCCCGATGGGTTATATTGGATCTGTGGGAAGAAAACTTATTCTAGGTTACCATCGAACTGGGGAGAAATATGCACTTTGGGGGTAATTCAACCTTTCTTCTTTTTATTGATAAAACAGGATGGGGCTGATTTGGGAGTTCCACTACATGATGAACTTAAAAGGGAGGAAAGAACTCTGACTGGAGGAACACAGAGGTGGAGTAAGGACGAATGGCCACTTGAAAGGATAAGTTTCTAACTTACGGTTCTGCAACTTGGGCTCAGGACAGGAGCTGGGGCTACCAAACTCCAGTTCATATGCTTAACAGAATAATCTGGCTACAAGCTGTACTGGAAATAGTAACAAACAAGACAGTTAGAGCATTGGAACTGATAGCTACCCAGCAACGGCAGGCCAGGACCGCAATTTATCAGAATCGATTTGCTTTAGATTATTTATCAGCTGCCAAGGGGGGAGTATGTGGCAAATTTAATACATCAGATTGTTGTATCCAAATTGATGATAATAGAGATGCAGTCCTGCGCATCACTAAAGATATTCGGAAAATAGCCCATGTTCCCATCCAAAAGTGGAGCTCTATACTTCAAATGGGATAATCCATTCAGATTGAATTGGGGAAAGAAAATACTGTTCTTTCTGTTGTGTGCAGTGGCCAGAGTAATCTTCCTTCCCTGAATCCTACTCTGCTTGGTACGAGCTGCTACAAAGGCATCCAAAGGGATGGTAGAGGCAGCCCTGACTGAGGAAGGGAAAATAATGATGTGTAAGCTGGAAGGGATAGACAAGAAGGTGGAGAGATTGTATGAGAAATACCAGAGAGACAAGGAAGGGAAAATGATG
>VZRR01014155.1:579511-636482 GCA_013398015.1 Oreocharis arfaki | reverse complement strand
TGCTAAAAAATTCCTTTTGCAGCCTTATATTCAGCATGAAAATATAACTATCGTCACATCAGTGTACGTTCAAATGGAATTCCTCTCAATTGCATCAAAGCATACATTCTCTCAAGTTTGGCGGGGGGGAGGGGGCGGAAAGTGGAGTTTTCTGGTTTTGATCTACATCTATTTGTTTCTTTCCTCTGAGAATAAACAGAATTTTAAAAACATTCAAAAATATGCACTCACATACAATACTGCCACAAATTAGCTGGTAAATAAGAAATAGTAGCGCCAGAATTCTGTATATATTAAGAAAATTAGTATGTTTCATCTATAACTGGGAACCAAATAAAGCTTGCAAGTGTGTGAAAAAACTGCTTAAGGGACAGTGTCCCATTTCAGGGAAGAATTGCATTACTGCATAGTTGAGATTCTATTTTTCCTTCACTCACTAATTGTCTGTAGCATAGTTCATCTTAATTCTGCAGAGGAAAGCTGAGAAAGCCAGGAAAACCAGTCTGGAGCCCATAGCTTTTCCTGATTTGACCACCTGAACTTAAAACTAGACTGACAAATAGAGTTGGAATGCCTCCATTTATGCAAAAAACCCTAAAGGGATTCTTTTCAAAAAATTCTGTCATGAAAGTCTTTTAACACTCACAATGAAACACCCTTTGTTTCGGAAACCTGTTACTGCAGTTTCTCCTACAGTAGTAGTAAAGATTCAATTTTTCAGCAGTCTTCTTTTTCAGAAATTGTTACTCGAGTGGCTGCTACATATCCACGGCTTACATAACACACACTAATACAAAATAAGAAATGGACTTTAAGCTGTGCATATATATATACACATACATGTAAATTTTAATTAATTAATGTAATAGTGGATTAACTTTTGTATTTACATGTGCACACATTCTGTTTTTACACGTGAGCAAGCTCAGGAGAATAGATGGTTTTCTTCATTTTCTTTCTCTGTTATTTAATAGGACTTTCAGACACCTTCAATTACCTCCCAAGGCGTTAGGTTGGAGTTCACAACCTTTAACACCTGAAACAGATTAGAAATATGGGGGTTTTTTTACAGATTCAGTTTTAAAAGAAGGTTGTATCTACAGGAGTAAAAGACTGAATTAAGTCCTGGTAGGTCAAAGAATTGAGTTTAAAAAAATTTGCTCAGGACTGTTTTTTTTCCTCCCAAAAATAAAATAGGGCTCAGAAGTTACACACAAATTTCTACCTGGTAGCTTCTCAAAATTTAGGAATAGAAATGGCTGTTCAGAACAGCTATGCTATGGTCTCTGTTTCAGCATGTTCGTGACTGCAAAGCAGTGGGAATTAGCGGATTATTGTAAAGTTGCACTGCCATATGCCTACTTTTTTTTTTAATTTATCTTTCCTAGGTCTAATTCTGCCCACTACTGGAAATGGTACAACAGTTTTATGTTCTTACAGTGATTAATAAATAACTGGTGCTTCTGATTATTTTAAAAGGACAGTCAAATATGAAAGATTTCTTTTTAGCTATGTATCAAGCTTGTCTGATTGTTGCTAACTACGCTATTTGCTGTCAAAGGAGGATTTTTTTAACACAAAACGTTTTTAATAGAAATGTTTAAATAATCGCTCACAATTTCTGTATGTATAATTATAGGCATTTTAACTTTTAATAACGAAAAATAAATTCCATATAGATTGAGATTAAAATTCTCAAACTTCATAACTAAAGGAAAGAACAGTTATTTTCTCCAAGGTACTGAAAATATCAGTTTTTACCAGTTTCCAGTGCAGCTTTTTGTTTAGAATGGTCATAAATAAAATCTAAATCTATGGAGATTTACCAAAACTCTAAGAACTTTGGTGTAGTTCTGAAAGAAGAGACAATGCTGATTAGGTAGGAAGACTTTATTAGAACAAAGATTAACATCTGTAGTAGCAAAGAAAACGTGTCTACCATGTTAGGGAAGCATTAAATAAAAGCAGATCAATGTTGTATTGCTCTTTAAAACCAGCAGTAGCATATTTTCAAATATTAATTTTCAAGGGGCTTTTGTACTACACAAAGGAAATAAGTAGAATTACATTTCCCATGTTTTTAACATTATGGTAAATATTTCTTTCAAGTGAGCTTTGACATTTTCAAGGCAATAAAATGTGACTTCTAGAGCAGGACTGGCTAACTTTTAACACTAATTTCTGGTAAGTACTTCTTTATCACAGTCTGTTGTTATACCAATTTCTGCCGAGATGATGTGTGTTCGCCAGACTGTTGTATGATGGATTGCTGGATTGTATGAGGAGACAGCCTGTAGAGCAAACGTACAGACTGAAACCCCCACACTTTTAATCTATAAATAAAGTATTTGAAAAGCTGTTTAGCTGCACAAAGCTATTATGACATATACAGCTTTGGAAACTTTCCCTTTAGCAAACGTCTCTTTTCTTTTAAGTCTATGTTTGCCTTCTAGGTGTATGCCTCACAACTCTTCAAAATGTGCTCAAATTTTCCCTTGTCCTGTTTATCTTCACTTAGATTACCAGTGCAAGAGAATTGCTTTATTTTATATTTATTTTGGATATTAATCTTTTCATTCACATTTTAAGAAGCAGGAAAGGGAAGGTCAGATCAGTTCTGATTACATGAGCTCTTCATAACTTTTATTTTAAACTTTTTCTTTTTTCCTGTGGCAGTGCCTCTCACTAAATATAGCTTCACTCTTCCATGAGTTATGTTTTCATTTCTTCTCATGTCTGAAACAGGAAAGAGCAGACCTATTTTAAGAGACATCCAATTTACATTGGCTTAATTATGCCAGAGGATCTTTGTAGCAAGCCTGGCTTCTTCTTATCTCCATCATATGTGCCTTACCATTTTCATTACCCTGCAGAAAGTCAATTTCCAAACCCCAGGGACTGTGAAGGCCTACCTGTGTAAGGAGCGTGGCATCCAGTTTTGAAACAATGCCTGTAGACCAAAGAGTCATACTTAGCCTCCAGTATTGCTGATATCCACACTGCAACAGCTGACTGTAATCCTCACTGAGCCTCACTAAGGCAGTGATGATGGTACCTACTGTTTATTTCTTTTCTTCAGCAACAGAAAATTAATCTCAAATCTGGAACTGTCAACATTTTTTTGAGGTCAGACATTTACAAGAAAAAAAAACTTACAAACAAGCTAAACAAAGAACTACCACCTGTTTATGTGAATCCTGAAAAATTTGTCGTCCTGGATAATTTTCTGTATTCCTAGAAATTCTACAACATTATGTGTTCCCTAACATAAAGACTTTAGCTTCGAAATTGCTTTCATCTTTTTACGAGTCTTACATAATCTTAATTTTAGAGCCCTCCTGGTTTCCAGAAATCTACAAGTACTGTAGAGAATTGTTCAGAATCTTCTGGCTGTGTGCTCTGCTTTGCTAGGGCAGATGTAATTTTAGACATCCAGGGTTCAGACTTCTGCTAAGAAATGATGTTTTACTGTTTAGAGATTTTTCTTTCTCTGAGCTTTAAAATCACTGGTTAACATGTCCATGCTGTATGGGATGTGAACCATTAAGTACAAGTAAATGCGTAATAACCTTTGATTAATAATGCAAGGTTACTTTCTACTAAACCGAAGAATTTCAAGATGTGTTTTCAAAAGGCACAACCACTTTCTGCCTTCTCATCTGCTTTTAGAGGTCTCTCTGAAATACCAAGAGCACTGAGAGGAACTGACAAGCAGAGAGACACACTGCAACATCATAAGCACACAGTAGGGTACAAGCACACTCCGTGGACATTCCTAACATAGATGTCCATCTTAGGTGCTTGCAAAGCATGCTGCAGAGTGGTGGGTAAACAAACCACTTCTAAAAACCACAACTGAAAAACAGTCATTACTGAACAATGATTGCTAATTAATAATATTTTAATGGCCCAAAACTTTGAGTATATAGAATTAATTTTTGTTTTGATTGGATGTATTTGGTTTGCATGGCCAGGTTTTGGTTATGGGGGGCCTCCAGAGGTGGCTTCTAGAGCAGGCGAAGAGTGTGAGGAGTCCTTTCCCTAAGGAGAAAGGTGAGGCAGACATAATGCAATGAACTGACCCCAGTCACCATCTCCTGCTCCCCTATGTCGCTTATGTGGAGGAGGCAGAGAATTCAGGGATGATGTTAAGCTCAGGAAGAAAAGACTGGTGAGTAGAAGGTGTTTTTCAGATTTAGTTATTATTTCTCATCATCCTACTTTGATTTGATTGGTAATAAATTCAATTAATTTTCCCCCATATTTAGTCTAGTTTGCCCTTGGGAGCAACTGGTGAGTGATCTCTCCCTGTCCTTACCTTGACCCATAAGCTTTTTGTTATATGCTTTCCTCTGTGCACCTGAGGAGGAGGACTGATAGAGCAGCTTGGTAAGCACCTGGCAACCACCCGGGGTCAACCCAGCACACTGAATTACATCATTTTGTTAAGCAACCCCTTGATTTATAAATTGTCAGTAAAGAAGTAACCCCATCATATCAAAGCTTAATTAGCCTACCTTAAAAAGTATTCACTGTATTACTCATGTTGCAATATACAGACTTCCACATCCACTTTGAGTCTATTTTGTCCTGCATCCAACACTAAAGTTTGTAACCTTTCTCCCTGTCTTCCACTGTCCCTGGGCTCCTCAAAAATCTATGTGCCTTTATTTATTATTGAATTACAGTAAATAATTAATCTGAATTCTTGCTTTAAAAGGAAACAAATAAATATTATCAAACATTGTTCAATGGCTTCAGCTCATTTAATGGCAAACTTCTACCTTAGCATCATCAGAGGGATCAGGTCCACCCTCAGCAGGTTTGCAAACCACACAAAGCTCTTTGGTGTAATCAGCATGTTGGAGGGAAGGGATGCGGACCTATGTGAACCTCATGAAGGTCAACAAGGTCAAGTGCAAGGTCTTGCACATGGGTCAGGGCAATCCCAAGCACAAGTACAGGCTGGGCAGAGAATGAGTTGAGAGCAATCCTGAGGAGAAAGACTTGGAGGTCATGAAGGATGAAAAGATCAACATGACTCAGCAATGAGTACTTGCAGTCCAGAAAGCCAACCATTTTCTGGGCTGCATTAAAAAGAAGTGTGGCCAGTGGGTTAAAGGAGATGAAATCTCCTCCTCTGCTCCACTCTCCTGAGACCCCACCTGTATTATTGAGTTCAACTGTGGAGTTGCAAATATAAAAGGATGTGGAGAAAGTCCAGATGAGGGCCAGAAGTGATAGTTAGAGGGCTGGAGCACATCTCCTGTGCAGACAGACTGAGAGTTGGGGCTGTTCAGCCTGGGGAAGAGAGAGCTCCAGCAGAACCCTATAGCAGCCTTCCAGTGCCTAAAGTGGCCCTAAAAGAAAGCTGGAGGGGGGCTTGTTACAAGAGCCTGTAGTGATAGGGCAAGGGGTAGTGGCTTCAAACTGAAAGAATGTAAATTAATATTAGGTATAAGGAAGAAATTGTTCATTATGAGAATGTTGAGGCACTGGAACAATTTATCTAGAAGAGTGCTGAATGTGTTCTAGGAAGTATTGGATGGATCTCTGAGCAACCTGGTCTAATGGAAGGTGTCCCTGCCCATGGCAGGGGAGCAGAAACTAGATTATCTTTAAGGGCCCTTCCAACCCTAACCTCTATGATTCTGTGAAGAGTCAGATGCTAGAATCCTCTATCTCAAATTTGGAAATGAATGCTTTTATACCTAAGGCTCTGACATGGACAAAAGTAACTGTGTGCTGGTGGTTTAACAAGCTATTGCCCACCAGCTGAGCTACTGCAAATGTGCATATGCATTCTATTAGCACAGCCTAATTAGCTGAAAACCCCTGCCACTACAGTTAGTTCTGGGAAGTTTATAAGAAAGGTCTCATTATATTGTACTATTTGTAAAATGAATTTTTTGTTTATGGACTGAACACCCACAGCCATAGGCAATGAATATAGAAAAAAGTATAATTTAGTAAATATAAATGATAGAAGATTCATACTGTTTTCTTCTTTTCTTCTGAAATTTTCTTCAATTGCTCTGAGGCCATAATTGGGAGCTGTCTTGTAAAATGGGACATAATCCGTATCATCAATGTTTTTAAGGCTGTATAATGAAATCCCACGTAACTTAGGATAATATGTTATTCACACTTATTCAGGTTTTTCTTCCTAAACTCAGCCTCTACATTTCACTGTTCTTATTTCATTTTCAAAGCACTTTTTCCTTCCTAAACCAGAGAATATTTCCATATCGTTATCGGGACAAAGAAATATAAGAATGGACAAAAAATACTCATTGTATTTTGGATTTTAATGCTTGAATTTATCTTGTCTATAAAAAAGTCCTATTTAGTATTTGACTTTGTATATATATAGTTAGACATGACTTTATATCTGTGGCTGGCTTAAAACAGAGGCATAGGTCTGTTGGACTACACTTTAAGGCAAGTAATTGCTTAACTCTTTTAATCAAACTAGAGTGCTGGAAATGACTACCTATCTCTACTCTTCAATAGTACTACAATTTATTTTATTTTTTTTTCACTAAGGAAGATTTACTTTTTTTACTTTTAGTAGCAGAATACCAAAAGGAGAAGGGCAAGTTCTGTCGAATCAGAGACATTGTCTTTCGGGTTTTTTTTTCTAACTAAACATGAAGATGATCGTTTCAGAATATAAGAGCTTTACGTAGCCTTTGGCAGCAATACGATAAACCTTTCTGTACTTCTGATGAACACCTTAGTATGCACACACAATACAAGTAAAACCGTGTCATAAGACTGCTACGTTGAGCACTACAGGATTCAAGAGCAAGAAGAGGATACAGCTTTCTACGGACAGTTTGAAGCAGCCTCACAGTCACAGGCACTGGTTCATGGCGACGGATTTTAATTACCCTGACATCTTCTTGAGAAGCCAAACAGGGATGCACAAACAGTCCAAGAGGTTCCTGGAAAGCACTGATGACAACTTTTTGACAAAGTTAGTGGTGGATCTCACAAGGAATGGTGCGCTGCTTGACCTCATAGAAACAAAGAGGGAAGGCCTTGCTCGAGATGTGGATGTTGGGGGCAGGTTTGGCTACAGTGCGATTGTGAAATTCAGTGTTGGGTGAGGAGGAGGTAGGGCAGCAAGTGAGATTACAACCATAGGCTTTAGGAGAGCTAACATTGTCCCATTCAGGGACGTTCTTGAAATAATCCCATCGAAATAGCTCCTGCAGGGACAAAACGTCCAAGAGTTAGTTGATATTCAAGAATCACTTTTATCAAGCTCAAGAATGATACATCCCAATAAGCAAAGNTTTGGCTACAGTGCGATTGTGAAATTCAGTGTTGGGTGACGAGGAGGTAAGGCAGCAAGTGAGATTACAACCATAGGCTTTAGGAGAGCTAACGTTGTCCCATTCAGGGACGTTCTTGAAAGAATCCCATCGAAATAGCTCCTGCAGGGACAAAACGTCCAAGAGTTAGTTGATATTCAAGAATCACTTTTATCAAGCTCAAGAATGATACATCCCAATAAGCAAAGAAATCAGGCAAAGGGGGCAAGAGTGGATGAATGAAGAACTCTTGTCATTACTGAAGCCTAAGCAGGAAATATGCAGGAGGTGGAAGCAGAATTAGGCCTCTTAGAATAAATATAGAGCAGTCAGAATAAGTAAAAATGAGGCGAGGAAGGCTAAGGCCCATCGGGAATTACATCTAGCCAAGAATGTCAGTGACAACAAAAAAGGCTTCTTCAAATGCATCAATAACCAAAGGAAAACTAAGGAACACATGTAAGGAAATTCATTACTAAATAGAGGGAGGATCCTGGAAAAGAAGATGCAGAGAAGAAAGAACTACTAAACACCTTGTTTGCATCAGTCTTCACTGACAAGACCAATCCTCAGAAATCTCTGATTCAGGAGACCAGGGTAAAGGAACATTAGGAGGAAGACCCCCGAACTCACTCAATGAGTCTTTTAAAAGGGCTTCTGTTCTCTTTTTTTAATGTACCCTGAATTAAATGCAATGGAGAAATACTGACAAGTCAAAACAACAAAAACTTTGACAGACTTCAGAAAATCAGATAACTTTGGCAAAAGTTTAGAACAATATTCAATCAACATAAAGCTTTTCACAAAACATTAACTTAGTCCATTCAACTTAATAAACCCCAAACCCATCAGATTTTAAGTTACTCAAAACTCTGAGAAGAGGGAATTAGAAGAAGAAAGGAGAGAAAGAGAGAAATGATAGAAAAAAAGAACAACTATAGCTACCACTCCTGATTCCAGTGGCATCCAGTTGATCTAAAATCCAAGGACAGGTAGGGTCAAAGCCTGTAGAGGCCTTGAGCTCTGGCTTAAGTACCCTTTGGCTTTTCTGGGCCCTAGCCCCAGGTGGGACTTCCCGTCATTTGGCCACTCAGGAGCTGGGTTAGGGGCTCCAGGGTCAGGGTGTGCAGCATTGCCTCCCAGTGGCTGGTGGCCACTGTGGGGCTGGGATACAGGCTTTACAGGGGATGGGGTGTGTGGAGCAGGCCAGGACCCAAACTCCACGTTTTCTCCACATATGTGCCTAAAGTGTTGCAAGCCAGCAACCTCCTCCAGTCTCACACTGCACTTCTTGAGGGACAGCTGTTCTACATGTATTTTCCTCTTCTGAGCTCTACCAGTGGAAAAATAGTTTTCAGGAAACACATTATTTTTGATTAAGAAAAGGTAACAATGGAGGTATTTTGTTCATTTTTCTTTAAAAAGCTGCTTTGCATGCCAACACGCATTAATATTGTCTTTTTATAGCTAGAATGTCAAGTGTTATGGTTTTATCTACCAGTTCATGCTGTTCAATACTGTTCTTAGGTGGAAATTCATGTGGGAGCAAAAGTAAAACTTCATAACATTTAAGAGTGCAGATCACATTTCAGGAGGTTCAGTTCAATATCAGTGCCATAATGAATGATGTTTTCAAACAAAAGATAAACACCTTGATATTTTAAATGATAAGAAAACAAAATCAGATAGTTTAAATCAGCTTATATTCTTATCTGAGAAATGTACCATGAATTTAAAGCAGTTTACTATGCAACAGGAAGATTACCTCAACATTTGTCATTTATTCAAAATGAAAATGTCCATTGTATGACTATATGTAATATATGTAAATTGGAAAATTACTTTTTTTTTCCATAATGTTTTAAAATATTCCAAATCACAGTTTCATTTTGTCTGAAAATAAGTAGGTGAGAGGTCACTGCCATACATTATTACTATTCTTTGATACTGTTAACAGGCAAGAAAAGAATGAAACTGAATCTTTTTAAACACAATTAGTTAAATAAAACATTTTGAGTAGTTTGTGTAGTGTAGAGTGTGTCAAGAAGCCACATTCTGGAGTATAAAAGACTTCAAATAGCTGTGCAGAGTTCATGTTAGGTGGTTCAGTACACCTGTCTTTCATAAACAGCAGAACTCTGGTTGCCCTAGATTCCAAGAATATAGGAAGAGACCACTGTCACCAACAAAAAGACACAAAAAATTGAGACAGTTTTAATTACCATAGCTTGCAGCACTCATAATAGAGCAGCTTGTCAAGTATTTTTAGACGACCCAGAAAAATGTCTCTTCTTCAGAATAAGAAAGAAGATAACAACGAAGAATGTAGCATATTTTATAATTTTGGTTCCTTTTGTGAGGAATAACTCAGGCTGTTTTTCTTCAAAACTTCCACTTGTTAACCAACAGACATAATGTTGTGGATTATACTGCACAACTGGATATGCAACCTGTAAAAAGAATAAAACCACCAAAGTAAGGGTATATGATCTACTGTGACAGGAGCTAGAAACATCTTCCTTAATTCCTTGCCAAGAGATAACACTACTTAATTACGTAGATGTTTTTCCCAAGAGACTTTTTTCCGGTGAGGAATTTATTCTGCCAGAATTACAATCCCATACAATAAAGCAGTTATTTATTATCCAAACATTAATAGTACTGATGGTTTCCTTAGCAAAATAGATTATTTTGAAATTATTGTAATATCCTATCCTTATTGCCATTGCTTCCAAAGTTAAAGGGTCTTACAGTTTCTTCTTTTGTATTTTAAAGCTAAAATAAACATACTTTCTAATGAAGTTTATAAATGTTGCTATCATCCAAGAAATGCTGGCTTAAAGTGCTTCAGTCAGATGACGAAACTCATGCATTTAAACACTTTCTTTATTCTTGAGGGGAGAATAAAGCAGAGAGATCTTCAAGTACAATTTAAGGGAAAGTATACATACTAACAAAAAAAATTACTCTTTTACTCATAAATTGCACTGTATTAAATAAGATATTCTAAGAAAGATTTTGCTTAGGTTTTCAAAGGAAGAGAGCATTAGGCATCCTTTGCTAAGTTAATTCAGCATCTATAACTTGTTCAGCATCTTCAAATATTTCACCTTTTCTGTTCAGTTGAATATTATTTTCTTAATTTTTCATGGAGTTTTCTATTTATTCTGTGAAGTAATTAATAATGAGAAAAACAAGCAACTTTTAAACCCCACAAGAATTAACATGCACATTAGACTTTCTTCAGTACTTTCATTTTCTCTGGCTCTTTGCAGAATCTCTTGCTATGCATAACTCAAGAAATATTAACAGCCTTACTTTAACACCACAAATATCTTAGACCAGGAAGTCTTTACATTTTCTGCTTTTATAGTATATTTCAAAGTTGTTACTCACCTATATAGCTGTTAGGAGTCCATTGAAAATTACAAAAAGATAACAGTAAATTCTCTATATTTTCTTTCCTGACAAATTCTATTTTGTTGGAGTTTTTTCAAAGCGAAATAGACTATAGGATGATGGATTTAAAAAAAAAGGAGGGCATAGGTGTTTCAGACGGACCACAACCCTTCTCATCAAAAACTCATTTACTTCAATGTGACTATAACTGGAACTATCTGCATATCATAATATTGTTATTAGTATATTTATTTCTTTCAGAATACTAGCAAATTATTCCAGCTATATGTAAATCATAAGAATTCCAGATAATTTTCATTATGAATCTGCTACATGCTTTTTGCATCATCACTTCAGAACTATATCACTTCACTTTTATCTTATCTTGAGCTCTTAAACAGGATTTGTATCACTATCTTTATTTCTATTATGCAACCCTTACTGGCTTTATGGCACAGACATCTTTTTTAGCCTAGTCTTTAAACAACTAGATTGACACATATGTATATTTTAAACTTAGGTTCATCTATTTCACAGTATTTTCCTTCCCAGGTACTTGGAAAGTGATGTTGCATCTTTTCCTGCCACCATTCTCACCCGTTACCCTGCCACAAAAGGTTTTTCTGAAATTCAGTCATTTATTTCGGCTTTATAATGTTGGCCTTGCCCTGGCCAGTGGGGGTTGTACTAAATGACTTTCTGAGGTTGTCCTTCAACCTAAATTATTCTATGATTCCATGGAATTGTCAAAAAGTTAATTAAGAAGGAAGAAGAACATCTCTGCAAATTACTGAATATTTGACCTAATGTGCAAATTGTACTTACCAAGTAATAGAACATTAAAATCTTGACTAGACAAAGACAAGAGAAAACAGCATATCAAAGCCTTACAGAAATGAAAAATTATTAGCCATGAGGAAAAAGAAAAAAAAAAACAAACAACCCTACAAACCAAGAATTGACAAGCAAACCAACCTAAAAAACCCCCAAAACAACCCCAGCATCTACTAACTAGTCAGATAAATGATTTTTACAATTGCCCATAGTAATATAAGATTTTGGTGCAGAATGTTTACTGAGTAACACACATCCAAGCCCTATATTTGTTGTAGATCAAAGAGAAGTTTATCTGATGCTCAGGATCTGAAGATCCTTGCACGAGAAATCGTATCTGGACACCATATTGGCACCAATGATTCTCCCTAGGAGGATTTCCTCCAGTCCCTGGACTCTCAGATTCAAGCATAAATCAGAACTCATGAATAGCAACGGGACCCCTCTAGGTGCATCTGTTCTTCAGAATCCATAGATGAGCCTTGAAAAGCCAGATAGCGTTGGCCCGGCTCTTCATCTTTAGCAGGCTAGTGAGATTACTACAAAGCAAATTCTTTGAGATACTATAAGGTCATTCACTCTTTTTCTCAGTATTTCATGCTGATAGCAGGAAAATGAACTTTTCCTTCAGAAATTTTGGGACCAGCTCTAATCTGCTAATTCAGAATTACTTAGATACATCAGGCACGTAGGAAAATATTAGGCAGCACTTATTATTTCTATGGCATTGACCACAGGTCAGATGTTACCAATCAGAAATGTAAGTCACTCTGAGTTCAGCTTTGAAGTAAGTTGTTTCTCTCTAGCAGTAAAATGCACCTGCAGCATAGTGCAAAACAATGAAGAAACTCTGCCAGTCTTTAAGTGTAAACAATGAATATAGTTAATAGCTTTAGGGCTGTTTTGTTGCCTTTTCACCTATGCCTGTGCAGCATTTAGTTGTAAGAGGTTGTTTTCTAGAATTCAGAGAGGAAGAAAGATTATCAAGAGTAAATAATTTGTACTATCTAAAACACATATCTTGGGGTCTGACTCTTAGCCATTATTCTCTCATTTTACTACAGGCTTAGTAAGTTATGTTCCTTTTCTTTTTCAGAATCTATTAGTTAGTCTTCTTTGCCAAAAAGGTGCTATCTACTAAATAATTCTTGTATATCATCAGAAAAGTTTGAATTTCACTTCCCCAAATGTATCCCTAACTATCAGTATAAAAGCAGTCAGTACCTATTCTGATGGCACAGACTAAAATGTTAAGGTCATAATTATTTTTGGCTTTAAAACCTATGTTTTTTAACATGCACATAAAATGATAATCAGTCATTATGAAATATAGTATCGAGAAAACCTGGAAAGTGTTGGTCTGAAGAAATTCTTTTTAATGGACTTTGATTATCTTGAAATGTCATCTCAAGAACATGAATTTAAATTACAGTATGAAAAAACCCCACTCAAAACCCCACTTTAAAAACACTGGAAATTGTGGAAAAAGTTGTCTCAGAAACATTAGCTCTTTTCCCCCAAAGGAGATTATCATCAAAGCTGGTAACTGAGAGATTGAAATCCTAACAGGATTGGATATTCTGGGCTATACCTCTCAAAAGCACTTCAGCAAGTAAAGCATTCAACCTGTCTGGGCTACATTCTGTTCTGTTCTTTGGAGTCCTATTTTCAAGTGACCAAAAGTGATTAGATATAATATATTTCGAACTTAATGTTCCAGAATCAGGCAATTAGACTTTTTTAACAGTACGTTTCTTTTCAGAAAATATCTGATTAATGGTATCCATAAGCAAAGCTGGGTTCAAATACATATTTTACTTTTATAACATGCATGACTTGTACTATAGTTATGATAGAGTTTAGAATACAAGACAAGGAGGGCTGTTAAGAATACATAACGTATTCTATACATAACTTGGTTAAACATCAGTTGTTCAGAATTAATTTGAAATGAATGATGAAAACACTTTGTCTACATTTCATTCTTCATTTAAATTAATATTTCAGTTATTTTTTTAGATAGCAGCATAATATGTATTTTCATTACACAGATATTTTAGGCCTGTTTTTATCCTTTATGGTTTTTCTTATATTGTATATTCAAACTGGTTATATGTACTGAGAAGAAGATAATTCTAAAGTCCTCTTGTTCACTCTGGCATGCAAATAACTGAGTTCCTGTTTTGCCTATTCATTCACTTAAATTAACCATTTCATATCTTTAATGATTATTATAGCAAGCAACTTACCAAGAAACTTGCAGATTTCTGCAAAACAAAAATTGCAGAATGTAAATGGCTTACAGCAATACTTTTGCACACAATTTTGCTTTGAGTAGATTTTTGAGGTTACATTTTAGCAATACTTGAATATTCAGGTGATAGTATTTTAGTGGGGAGAGTAACATAGATATAAAGTAGCATCTGTTAAAGGGTATATATTTCCACAAAGCTTAGCCTTTTTTAGTAATTCTGTGTGGTTTTGCTAACAGACAGAAATAGCAGCTAAACAAAATAAGGCTGATAAGGTAAACAATTACTATCTTAATGTGTATTCTGGTAGATATGATGAGCTAAGGCTGCATGAAGAACTTTTGAGGTTTGACTTTCTAATGACTGATCTTATAGCATGGTCAGTTTCTAATGTCGTTGGATTTGGGGCTTGGGCTGGGGTTTGGTGAGAGTTTTGTTATATATAAAGCAAATTGAAACAGAAACCTTCTGCATCAGGCCTCCTCTTAACATTTGAGTCAGAAACTAATCAAATAAAATGAATCAGTTACAAGTTGTAATATGGAGACAGTATTAGAGATGGCCACAATGAACAGTACTGTATTTTTGTAAGTCTTTGAATTTTGAGAAATTCAAGTACTGTAAAAAGTGATTGATCCATGGACAGCAGATGAAGTTCAATAGTTTTAATGCTTATTTTGCGGCTATCTCACCTCTCTTTCTTCTGTACAATGCCTGTGCATAATGATCACTTTCTTACCTGTGACTATAAGGCTAATATTACAGTAAAAAATGAGTTCTTAAGAGCTACTTGGCATGAATGACAATAATTGATAATTAAGAAATGACAATATGTTACATTATTTAACTCATAACTCCAGGTGTTTGCTGCACTATCTTATCAATGAGTTTGTGCTCTAAGAGTGTCCCTTAAAGCAGCTGGAGATGTGTTGCATAGCTTTCATTTATAAGACTATTTCTTTCTTTTCTTGTCTACAATTGATCTCATTTTTTGTTTCCATATATTCTTGAAGTGTAAAAGATTGCTACTGAGAAGATTGAGAATTCATTTGCATCACACAATCAAAGCACAAGAATAAAATTTACAGCATAACTGAAAAAAGATTTGGTTTAGGGTTTTTGTTCAAGAAAGTAGAAGGCCTGATACAGGAAGACAGCATTTTCAGCAAGCGTTTAGAAACACAGTTCTCCAAAGGAGTTCCTGGGCTTCAGAATTAAAGCCTCTGTGTTACAGTGTTCACACCTCCCAGATTCAAAATAGTTGGGTTTTCCATTATATAGGTTTTTTCCCTTCTTTCTTGTTGTTGCCAACCCTATTTCTATTAGAGCACCACTTGGACATATTTAATGACTAGTAGACATTTTTCTAATTTGTGATTCAAATGTTTCCACAGCCAGCATATAATCTCTACTACTGTGTCAGTATAGACTTGTGGCTTAAACAGTAGTTTTTTCTTTCCTGATGATAACCTTGATCTATTTTTAAAGAGGTATCATACTCCTTCTCTGTCTTTCTGCTAGATTGCTTCTGATACAGACAAAGAACTTCACTGCCTAGCTTCTAGCAAAATAGCAGTTCCTTGGCCAATGTAAACATTTGTGGGAAGCCCATACATTTCATATGTATAGCAAGGCTGCTTCTAACACTGAAATTCTGGCTCCTGGCAGTATATTTGAAATACTATGCTAGACTGAACAAGCCATGTTTTTTTCCATTTCCTCTTCTAAGATTAGCTCCCCACTCACTTTATCATTGTCATTGCTTTTGTCAGCAGCTTTTGTAGTTTGATGCTATCAGTCTTGAGCACGAGGAAAGAGAATCATATTCAGCATTTCAGAATACAATGAAAGCTGAATCACTGGGGATTTTTATGGAGAAAGTTTTAGCTGAAGTACCTTGGAACTCATTTTGAGTCCACTGATCCACACTGATAGCTCATTATAATTCCGTGATCAGTTTGTATACTCAGGCTTTTCTTGTCCTCAGCTGCTTTCAGTCAGTAAGCTTGTGGAAAAGTTGTCTAGCTAGGAGACACCTCTAGTGAGCAATTCATTCTGATGTAAATGTCCAAGATAAAAGTTAGGCGCCTTCTTGAGGTGGATATTAATTTATTTACATTAATGATGGAGATCCAGCAGGGCTAGCTTTACCGAGAAAGCTAATTTTCAGATAACTTGAGTGAAATGCAGCGAGAAAGCTGGGTCTTGCGTTTTCCTAAATTTAAACATGTACGTAATAGATGATTTTAAAATTAGTTACTTTTATGTTTCAGTTAGAGATATATTTCAGACCAGTGGCAGTAATATCTAACTAGACATTATGTCCATTTAGGACTCTGAAAATTTTGTAAAAATAATCTGTTATTTTCCAAATTAAAAAAAAAAAAAGTCTAGTTTCTCAATGTATGTGTATAGATATATCTGAGTATATAAAAAATATTTCTTATTTCTATGATCACCATGGAAGAGACATCAAAAAAATAGCATTTTCCTAAGGTTTGTGCTTTCAAGAATTTATTTATTTTAAGAATAGTAATAAAATTGATAAAGCTAACTGACATCTTCAAATCACTTAATCGCGAAAAATTCTTAGTTTTCACTTTAGTTAATTGGTGCATTGAACAGGAAAAAATTAAATTTCTCACAAATCTATAGAATAATATGAAGTCTACATAAAAGTTCCTCTAAATAGATAGCCAGCATTTTAAAATAAATTGTACAACTATTCAAGCATTTTACTGATAGAAATTCTTTGACACTCGATTCTGAAAGGAAGAGTTGAAGTCTAGTGTGTAAGCATTTATTTTAAGCCTGGTAGACAGTTTGCTGATTATTATCACATTATCAAGAAACAACTGGTATCCTTTTGACTTTGATATTATCTCGAGGCGTTCCTAAAATTTTTAAGCCAGAACTCTGACACATCTAATAATTAAAACTTGTTCAATCATATTTCAGAGAAACCATGTTAATATTTTATACATGAGACAGGTTTCCCATAAGAATTTCTGTGGATTACTTGGGTTTTTATTGCTTGCTTCTGTCTGTGTGAAAGGGAAACAGTGGTTCCATATTCATGATCACTGAAAGCAGACACAGCTGTTAAGAGCATTCTTGCAACACAAATAGGAGGATCATCTCTCTTTATTAAGAGTTTGAAAATTAAGTCCCATTCCAATTCATGATTTTCCTAGTCCCAGTGTCTTCTGTCAGGATCTGCAGGACTTAGACATTAACCTTTTGCCCATAGAATTTAATCTATTTATGTTTCTCTTGCAGTTTTAATACCAAGTCTAAGTTCCCTGACAGCACTTACCTTTCAGTCGGTGATGTGGATTTCTTGATTTAGCAGATTCCCTTCCTAAACTTCCTGATAGTATCAGCAATAGTGTGGCCAGAGAACTAGGGAAGTGATTTTCCCTCTTTACTTGTCACTGGTGAGGCCATATCTTGAGTGCTGTGTCCAGTTCTGGGCCTTTCACTGCAGGAAGGACATTGAGGGGCTGGAATGTATGCAGAGAAGGGGAACGGAGCAGGTGAAGGGTCTGGAACAAAAGTCCTGTGAGGAGTGGCTGAGGGAACTGAGGGGTTGTTCAGCCCAGGAGGCTCAGGGGAGACCTTATCCCTCTCTACAACTGCCTGAAAGGGCGTAGCTGGGTGAGGGTCAGTCTCTTCTCCCAGGCAACCAGTGACAGGACAAGAGAACTCAGCCTTAAGCCGCACCGGAGGAGGTTTTGGTTGGATATTCATTAGGAAGAATTTCTTCACAGAAAGGGTGAATAGACTTTGGAATGGACTGTCCAGGGAGGTGGTAGAGTCACAGTTCCTAGAATTGTTAAGGAAAGACTGGATGTGGCACTTAGTGCCATGGTCTAATTGATGTGGTGGTATTCAGTCATGGATTGGACTTCATGATCTCAAAGGTCTTTTCCAAACTAACTGATTCTCTGATTCAGTGATTATCTTTTAATAGATATTACAAATGATCAGCAATTTAGCCACTATTTTAATCTATCTTCTCCTATTAATTTATACATTATAATTAAATCCTTACCACTATGATTCTAACTCTCATTGCTCAGTCCCATATCTGTTTTCAACTACTGCTTTTCAAACACCTGACACATTATACTTAATTTTGTTTTCTGTGACAGGTGGATACTTACTACAACAAGAATTGACATGACAATTTTAGGTAAATATGGGAAATTACTTTGGAATTTCTTATAAAAAGTTGTAATCAAAGTTCTGGGGTTTTTTCATTTTATATATGTGTGGTCCTTTTTAATAGTATGATATGACAAAGCCATGCTGTAACAAGGGAATTTCTGGATGTACATTACAGTGTAGTTCAAAGTTCCCATCTCTCTTTCTATGCAAAATATTACCTGAAACATTTTGGTTTTGCTCTGGTTTATTCTATTTTACCCTATGCAATAGAGAATAGGTAGCTTGACAAGCACACTGTCAATTCCATTATTTCAAATTCCTTTCTCCGAAACCAATTTTTCAGAGAGACATATTGTTGTAATGATATAGACACACAGGGACTAAAACAAGCTCAAGAAATAGAATTTAATTTGTGAACTGATGAGGATTTGAATTTAAGCCTCCAGTGACAAAAGTGTGTATTTCTGGCACCCCCTATTAATCATTATGTTGGATAGCAGTATATCATAATCAACATGTTGCTGTGTCATATTATGATCCTGTTAGTATTTGAAGTGCTGGCTATATATATATGCATGCACATATGTATGTAGGTATGTATGCATATGTTCCTGAAAAGATGAGAGTTTAC
Source organism: Oreocharis arfaki (assembly GCA_013398015.1). Taxonomy (NCBI): domain Eukaryota; kingdom Metazoa; phylum Chordata; class Aves; order Passeriformes; family Paramythiidae; genus Oreocharis; species Oreocharis arfaki. The sequence continues at coordinate 617,877 of VZRR01014155.1, read as the reverse complement.
GTTTCAAGTTGCTGGAAAATTATTAATGTCATAAGTGGATTTTTTTATACTTATATAAGGCTAACTATGATTTTTTTTTTTACAGGTTTCAGATAATGTTTATATAAAAAGTGTATAGAATTAATTTCATTTTTAGTAAAGGACCAGTTAGTCATTAGATATATGTTTCCTTCAGTAAATATATCTGAATTTAGTTAAAGTCACTGTTTCTTTTTGTACCTTTATCCAAACTAGGAAGCCGTTTATAATTTGTTTGGTTTTATTTGGATTTTTTGGTAAAATGTATTAAAAACTATGATTAATTTGGATTCTTTCATTACTGAAATAGTTGACTTCATTTAAGCCTTTTGATATATGTTTTCTTCATTGCTTTTGTATGTTTCGTGCTTCTGCTTGCAGTCTTTCCTGAATTTTGTTATCTGAAAAAATGTAGTCTTAAAAAGTTAAAACTTAGAAAAGAAAAATTTAAGAAAACTTAAAAGTGGAAAATCACTTCACTCTCTCTCCATGCTATTTTGTATAAAACTATTCTGATTTGTTTCTGTATTCTGACTTTACTTCCAAAGTCAATACATTTTATAAATGCAATACTGTTAATAGAATCTTCATTTCTTGTTCTGAAGTCCACTTATTTGATTTAGCTTTCTGTTTAATTGGCACCAGATAACCATATAGAGATACATCATAATTCATCTATCCTTCTAATTCTTTTAAATCCCAACTGCTTTTATATGATGTATACAATTTATCCACAGTGGTTAATTAAATACAGTTAATTTGCATAGTATAGGCTTACTGTTTATATCATCATTTACCTATTATATCAGCTTACTCACTGAAAATCTTAAATAATGTAAGAATTACATTTTGTGAGGAAATATAACACACTTTCTAGTACCACGTGTAATTACATCCAAAATCTGTCTTGGAGAAAAACAAAGGGGAAAAGTGGAAAAACCTTCAGTCTCCATAGGCAGAAATTTATTGTTCCATGTATTTGTTCTGGTTATTTTGAGCAGTGGAGAATAGGTGGCATAAAGCACAACAACACGCTATTAAAAATTTCCCAGAGGTCAATATCTTAATTCCTGCATGCCGTTACCTAGTTTAACAGAAGCTTCATCTTCCACATTGTCATGTCACCACTTAATGTATCTTAGCATTGCATTTGAAGTCAGTCTATGAAATATTACCATTTAAAATATTTGTATGGATGCAACTTTTTAGTTAATGGACTGTACAGAGGGTATTTTAAATATATTCCACAGAGACTAAAAACTCACTTTATCCTGAAATATGCACATATCAGCAAAAGTGGAACCTTCCCCACTGTACTGTATAAAACAGGCCTAATCTCATCTAGAAGGGAGAAAAACTGAATGCCATTCATCAACAAAGCTGAGCAGGTAGGCAGAAGCAGAAAACAGTTTTTCCCTTTTCTTGTGAGCAAGTAACTTTGTGAGCAAGCAACACATTGTCATAGTAGAAAGGAGATTTTAGTTTGGGCGGAAATTAATGTATGCGATTGCACTGATAGGTTTGTTAGTTTAAATGATTGTTGTATCTAACTCTAATGGGTTTCAGAAAAGTTGAAAATAAAAGCTGTCTTGTTTTGAACATAGAGTCCAGAGGCTAGGATTTTCTCTTCATGGCCAAGGTATATCAGTCCTGATGGTGTGACAGTGGGTCAGGATAAGGAACTAATAGTGTATTGATTTTACATTGTACAAATTCTATCTATTTTCTCAGATGTTTAGGGAGACATGTATAGGTCACTGATGTGAACAGAGGCTGATGTTCTTAATCTTGTATAGGGCTGTGTTGTTGAGGTTTGTGTTTATGTGAGTTTATTAGTATTTTTTTTGAAACTGCTGTGTTCTCTTTGTAGATACTAAAGGTTGTGGCACTTCAGACATCGAGCTGTCATTTTGTAATGGAAAATAAATAGAAACAAAATTAAGAAGGTAAAATACCCAAGGAGTTATCTGAGACTTGAAGACCAATTAAAAATTATCTAATCTATAACATATCTACATTTGATAAATTGAGTAAGTCAGTTGATATGGGTATGCACAGTTAAGGATATAGTGTCTTATTCTATTGCATTGCAAGCATTTTGTGCTAGTAATTATTTTTTCTATAGATGTATTATAGAATTAATTTACATTCTCAGTCAAGTCTACACATAGACTAAGCAATGTTATGATACAGAAAAAATGCTAGTAACCTAAAGAAATGCATAGAGGTAATTCCAACTTGTCAAGTCATTATAAAAAATATTAATATGTCTATATCACTTCCAATGCTCCTGATTGCAGTAAAACGAAAGTTTTAATAAAAACGATGCTTCCTGAAATTTCTTCTGCAATGACCTTCTTTTTTTTTTTCCGATTCACAACGAAATGAGACAATTCTTAATTCCCATAAATTGTGAATACACATTACATCATTAAAAAAATGTTCAAATTAAATTAGTCTTCCATACTGGGTTGACCTTGGTGGGATGCCAGATGCCCAACAAGGCCACTCTATCACTTCACCTTCTTAGCTGGACAGGGGAGAGAAAAATAAAATAGCAAACAACTTACAGGTTGAGACAAGGCAGTTTAATAAAGCAAGAGTGAAAGATTTAATGTACAAAGGCAAAGAAAAAAAGCTAAGGACTTTATTCTCTACTTCCCATCAGCAAGCATTGTTCTGCTACTTCCCAAAAAGCAGGGCTTCAGCACGTGGCAGTTTCTCTGGAAAGCAAAACTTAAAAATAAGGAATATCCCCCTTTCATTCGCCTTTTCTTAGATTTTATATGTGAGCAGACATCACGTAGGAATACCCCTCTGGTCAGTTTGGGTCAGCTGTCCTAGTCCTGTCCCCTCCCAAGACCTTGCCCACCCCCAATGTACTGATGGTGGTGGAATGATGGAGAGACAGCACTGATGCTGTGCCAGGGCTGATCAGCAGTAGCCAAAACACCGGTGTGTTATCAACACCTTTCTAGCCACCAATGCAGAGCACTGCACTCTGAGGGCTGCTGAGGGAAAAATGGACTCCTTCTCAGCCAGACTCAATATATCTCCAAACTAAATTCTGTTGTTAATATTTGAGTATTTGAGTATTTTAACTGAATATATAGAACTTCTTTTTAAGTCTGGCATATTAGACATGTAAGCTCTGAAACACTCTTAATAGTTTCATTTATTTATTTGTAAATTTGTTATTTGTTATCTATTTCCTTTTACATTGATATGTTTTGACTCCATCTTAGGTAGTCATCACAACGCAAACATAAATATTCTCCTTTTTTATTCAAGAAGTTGTCTATCTAATCTAAATAAAGAATATTTTTCCCAATTCTACTAACTTTACTATTTTAGTGATGATAAAAATTTTAAGCAAGCCTTCAAACTTTTATGTGCTTAGCTGTACTTCAACACAGCTGAATGAATTCAGCCACTTTTGGTTTCTTTTTTTTTTTTCCAAATGAAACATAAAGATATTTGATGTCTTTATTTTTGCAAGTAATGAACAATTAACTTTTGGTCACTCTTCAATTGCTCCATATTAAACCCACATAATCTGAAGATCCCTGATGCCCTCTAAGCATTTTAGGAATCCAGACAGTACGTTGTTTTTAAAGGTGCCAATGATTTGAAGTTTATGGAAGACAAAACCTAAACTTTACAGTGCAAAGAAAATAGTAACACATTGGCAGGGATTAGGAAATCAGCACTTAGGAATTTTGCGGATGGAAATCCCTATTCACTTATCAATCTATATTACGGGTTCTGCTTTATTATTTGAAAACAACCTACATCCTTATTTAGCAAGGTGTGTAAAAGCTTAAAGTTATAAAATATTATACATCTGTACATAATGCTGGCTACACAGAATAAGATTGTAGTTAAGTATACATATATGTAACTGTAGAATATAGTTGCTTATGACAAAAACCCTTTAAGTCACATGTCTAAAAAATTAAAATAATATGTCAATATAGATCTGAAAAGTACCTCACAGAGCCATAGATTTTTAAAATAACTCACTGGCATAAAAAGGGCAAATATTTTATTATTAATCATATCCTTTTCCATGTACATAGACTTTAATTACTTCATTCCCTGAGTTTCCATTTTAAGATGATTTAACATTCTTCCTTTAAAAGTCTTGTGACGATAGCAAGAAATAATTCACACAACTTGATAGCATTCCCTTGTGTCATATTGTCTTACCATCACAAGCCTCATAAAAAGGTATTTTAATGAACATTTACTGAAATATTAATTCCTTCCTATATAGCCTACAGTTCAAAATAACTTGTCTGGGAAGTATATTTCAGTGAAAAAAAAATTCCAATAAACATATTTTCCACAACACACTTCTTTTATACAATAGATATATTTTTCAATCATAAACTGGATACAGTAAAATAAATCTATGCTTTTCATTTTTGAAGTGATGTTTCATTGTGATCAAATACAAAGAACTTTTAATATTTCTTGTCTAGGTATCATGTTTAGTTACCTGTATAAAATCCCCTTTTTGCTTTTATAAAAGTAATGGGATATCAGAACTACTGAGGCTATGAGACTTCTGACTGCTTCTAATTCATGCATTCTCCTAGCACTGTGTTTTGAAGCACCTTCAAACTGACTTGAAGAAGTCAGTCCAAACATATATCTGAATTGTGTCATTTAAAAATATTTATTCACTCCTATTTTTGATATTATGATCATTCTGTAAATATTCTAGAAGTATAAACATTCATCATTTTACGTATTTGTTAACCTGCTCAGTTACGTTTCAGATACCCTTTGAAATTAAATTAAATTTAGTAGGACATTCAAACTTTCTTAACCATACTAGTTACAGGCGTCTTTAATTTGCCACCTTCAACGTTACTGCTTATCCTTTATATTGTATATAAAATTAAATATAAATGATGTCTTTTAGACTAGAAGTACATACTTTCTATGTAGCCTGGGGAATGAATAGTTATGAATAGTTTCAGGCTGATTGTAACGTCTAACATTACGTTTGCCTGACTGTCATTGTTTAACCCCAGTAGGCATCTCAGATGCACACAGCTGCTTGTTCACTAGCGCCAGGGTGATGGTGAGGAGGCTGGGAAGGGGAAGAGATCTGAAAGGGTAAAAGTGAGAAAATTCCTGGGTTGAGATGAAGGCAGTTTCATAGGGAAAGCAAAAGCCATGAACACAAGCGAAGCAAAGGAAGGGATTCATTCACCACTTTCAGGTGGCAGGAAAGTGTTCAGTCATTCCCACAGAAGCAGGGGTCCATCACTTCTAACACTGACTTGGGAAGACAATCATCACTCCAAATATCTCCTCTTCCTCTTTCTCCCCTCCTTGCCCCACCCCTACACGACATTTCTGTTCTTTCAGAAATTTGAACTTGTCTTAAAAGAGATAATGTGAATACCAGACAGGAGATCACTGAACATCTGACACTTTCCTTTTGAAATAATTATTCATTCAAAGTGATTATTAATTTAAAAAATGCAGTTCTCTATAGAGATAAGATCCCAAATTAATGGAAATCAAAAGAGTCCACCTGATGCAAAAGGTTGTATTGGACTTGTGACAGGATTTTTTTAGTTTAAGGATGGACAAAACCTACTTTACTTCCCTGAAACATTATTAGAGCTCATGGCTGTTGCTCCATTATCCACCTTCTTTCTGATTACAAAATCTCTCTTTCCAGCAGCTAGACTCATTTTCCTGAGTCTTTAAATGATATATTATTGATTGGTTTAGGATGAGGACAGTTTAGCACATTACAATTGCTCTTAAGATATTTTTTAGTATTTTTAGTATATTTAGTATTTTAGATCTGCAATGCAGTCCTCCATTGTATCTTTTCCTTTTTCAGACATTCCTTGTTCACCCTTGGGTTCATTTTACTTGAAACGATCGGTTTTTTTTTTCATCGTGGGTTTGTTACTGTGCATAGTTTCAATGTTTATGGTCAATATGAAACCCAGAAAAGATCCACCTAGATTTTTAAATAGATTTTTGAATAAATACATAGAAAGAAATTCCTCTGAATTATAAAGAAAATGATGGGGTCAATTACTGCACATAGAAAACTAGCAAAATTTCCACTTGTTTTTAAGATCTAATTTAAAGCTTTAATGTTGAAATTATCAGAAATCCTTCCCTAGTGGGATGGATTGACATATTTCTTAGAGAATGCTTAGCATACTCTATACTTACAGGAAATATCAATTCAAACTGTCAAATACAGGAGAGTAGGTAAGATTCCTTCAAAACTTCTTAATAAAAATGATGCATGATTGAAATCTGAGTATGATAGAATTTTTATCTTTAAAAAGGACTGTATAAAAAGTGACCTAAAAGACGATGTTTGGAGCACTCTGTACATACCAGAAATTGAGGACTAAAGACAAGATCATCCTGATTTCTCTTCTTATACCTCTGATACAGATCCAATATTAATGTGAAGTTGTATAAGATGTAATGCAGGTTTCCTAATGGAACTTGAAAATGGGATAACAATACTGAGAAATATAAAACCAGGAGAAACCTCATCCAGCTGCATCTTCTAATCTAATGAAGATGTCAGCTCCATCATACACCTCTTGAGTTTTCTTCTATTGTGCTGGTAAGGCTGTCCTCTTAATCCTGTTAATTTTTTTTTTTTAATTTTGGTTCAATGTGTTTATATTACATGTATATCTGTTTCCAACATCAGCTTTATCTTGCCTAATATTTACCTTCATGCCTATAAACATTTATCATATCCCTTTCAGCTTTTATTTTCCTTAGTTAAAACTAACAAACTAACCTTGATTTTCCATTCATGGTTCAATTTCCTGTGTCCTTGATCACAGCTGTGAATTCTATGTTAACTTTTCGTGACTTGTTTCTTCATTATTGAGGAAATATGCCAGCTGAGGTCTTGCACAATGACATTAATACTTACCCATTTCTTCTGGAGATGCTACTCTGCGCATCCGAAACTTAGATTTTTTAAAATTTTCTGTTATATTGAATAGTTGGCTTTTAAATATCCTATGACACACTAATCTAGCTATTTTGTCTTTCATTTCTGACATTTTATTTTTAAGAACCCCTAGCTTATAATAGAAATTCATAGTAATAAATTCTTAGTAAACCACTAAATTACTTAGCACAATAGAATTTATCAAACGTAAGCTACATATGATAGAACAAGCATCTGCAATTAACCTACAGAACAAAATAAGACCTTAAAATATTAATTGCTGTTATTTTCTCTATCTTTTGTGGGTTTTTTTTTTTGTTAATAGATAGACAGATAGATAGATAGATAGATACTTCACTTTTCTCCTTTCATCATTCCAAGGTTTTGAAATACTTTGATATTAAAGAAAATAGGTTACCCCTGTAATTTGACCACTGAGAGCCCTAGTGACAAATGGTGAACCACCATTGTAGGATTTCACAAGAAATTTTAAGTGCATCATTAGTTGGAATACAGAAACTGCTTCAGGGAGGAGGAGGAGGATGGACAGGAGGGAACTCAGGAATGTCTTGGTTCCAATCCATTTTCTAGTCTTGATAAAAATGTTGGAAGCAGAGTAATGTTTCACAGAAATTTAATCCCTTTAAAAATAGAAACCAGGGCTTAAAGTGTGAAGATATGGACTGTGAAAATGAAAGTTGAGGTCACTAAGCCACAAACCTAAGTAAAATTGAATGACACACAGTCCATCATCCCAAAAGCCTAAATAGAACCTCAGCAATGAGAAGGCACTAACAGACTTCAGGATTATGAATTTTTCAACAAATATTTCAGATAGTGGATTATCCTGTTTGCCCATATCTTAAATAGCTTTTTTTCTGACATATTGGTTCTTTTTTTGTCTCTATTGTTATTATTTGTAAAAATGTCTAAATGTAATCTGTAGGATAAAGCAATTTTTTCAGCCCTGGAAAAATAACAATGTATTGACCTGGCTACATTAAGGATTAATGGTGAGTATTGGGCCAGGGAATCCTTTGTGCTTCAGATAACCTAAAAATACAGTTAGCACTGCTATTGGAGGCCTTTCATTCTGTAGTTCAGTCTGTGTAAATATGGAGAAAATTAACTTGACTTTGAGATTAGATTTATTCTGGCATTAAAAAACCTAATGTGGTTACTGGTGGTTTTTATTTTAACTTTTTAATTGGGAGTCTCACTAAATGACCTGAATGACATTGTTGCTTAACTTCATTGCCATTATATTTGCCTTAACATCAGCATTAGAATCGCTGATAGAGATGACTTGTGTCATCTAACTCATTTGTTCTGTCAGTTTGACTTATTCTACAAGCTGCCATGTATTCTTCTTTTTTACTTCTATCCACATTTTAAGTAGAAGTTAGTAAAAAGTTCATTATCTGAGTATAAATTAAAAATACAGAATCAGAACATTTTGAATGTTTTTTTTTCTGATTGGCTGATGTACAAGGAAAGCAGAGATTTTATGAAGCTCAGAGGACTAAGCTGTGAGGGTTTTGGAGATGAAAAGATGAAGTTTTGCATTTCCTCTTCAAAAACTGTTGCTGTTGTCTACTGCCTATGAAGTTAATACATTTTTGTTTGGGAAGTAAGAATTTTAGGCTTTGCTGACATCAGACACTTGAGTTACAATACACTCTTTACAATTCAGTACTACCTGCGCTGAAGCAACAAATCTTATTCCCCTCATTAAAATCATATAATATGCAACCACCTTAAAATACTTGAGCAAGAGTTGAAAAAAAATGTGTTCAAAGGCTCTACATGAATCTATTCAAAACCTTCTTAGCCGAAGGTTCCCATTGTCTTCTATCATTTATGCCTCTCCTTTTCTCCTACCAATAATTCCCTCTGATTTTCATTTGGGAGATAAAATGATTTCGCTGTATCTTGTCGAGAATAAACAAGCTGTTACAACTAAAGATGAGGAAGCTGTCTCCACATGCTCAGCTATCTTTCTAAATTCACCTCCAGGACAGTAAGGGAACTAGGTAACCAACTGGTCAGTGATTGTTAAAAATAATGTCCAGTATTTTAAAATAGCACATTTATCAAGCTAGTACTGTATAATTTGGATGATTGCCATGGTGCAATGCAATGTTAACAGAAAAAAAAAATTTACATGTTACTGGTATCTATATTAGCAAAGCGTTCTGCAGAGTGGGAGATGGTCAACCTTTCAAGCAGATGCAAAACATTTCATAGAAATTTTTAATAGAATCTGGAAGCATGTCAGAAGCAGGAAGCCTGTGAAAATGCAAATATATTTATGTCAACACAGACTTTCTTTCGAAGCTACAAACTTCCACCATCACCCAGAAAGACTGGGTTGTTTTTGCTCATCAAGCTCCTAATCTGAGAGCATAAAAACCCCCAAACAACAAAACAAACAAACAAGAACAAGAAACAAACAAAGAAAAAAAAAATAATCACATGGTATGTTCCACCAGCAATGATGGTGGAATGACTGATACCATTTTGCAGGCAACGCCAAGACACTTCAGTCCTCCAACTACATGAAGAAGAAATTTGTCTGGAAGTGTCCTGAATTTCCAAGATTTTACTTAACCCTTGTCATTTTGTGCCTCTGAATAACAGCACTGCCTCTACCACTTACCTATTTTTTGTATTGTGCAATATACACATTTCACAGGAAATAGCTTTTGAAGTTTCATAAATAATTCTCTTTGCAGTGACATTCTGCATCTTTTGCACCAACAAATAGGTAAGCTTAGCTGGTTGTAAAACAGATTAAGGTAAGATAAGGTAAGGTAAGGTAAGGTAAGGTAAGGTAAGGTAAGGTACAGAATGTTAAGTTAAAAGCTGAATTTTGGTAAGATTGAAGTCATAATACTATTTGATGACACTGTAACTAAAAAAAGTCGTTGTAAAAGAAAAAAAATCTCAACCACTCCACATTTCATGTTCAGGAGGAAAAAATAAACAGACAATCTTACTCAAATTAGGTATTCCTAAAAAGCAAAGCTTAAATTTTGTGTGTTTAAATACTGATTAAGGTAGAGGTTATTTTTTTACCTCTTTTAAACTCCTTCACAGGTAAAGCTGGCCTTCAAAATGATACTCCTCTAAAGGTATGATAACTGTGTACATAGAAGGCATCTAGGAGGTTCATGTCATCCATCTTGCTGAAGAATGCATTTATGTTAGACTCAAAAGATTCACAAGAATCTAATTATCAGTTCTCAAGATATGATCAGCAATAAGCAACCATGTTATTTCCTGCCATTCCCATAAAAATCATATAAAATCTAAATTGTAGCAACCAAGTGGTGTTGAAAGGTTAGTTAGGAACTACAAAAATTTGGAGTTCTGACAGCAATTTATTGATTTACAGACTCCAGTTTGTATAACCACTTCAGTTCTAGTCATTAGTACTTAGACGAAGTAGCAGAAATTAACAGTAAATGCATGAAAACACTACCCTCTTCTTTAGCTTTAACTAACACATCTTCTGTTCAAAAAGGAAATCTATTAGGATTAGTAGATGGACATTCACATCTCAAAATATATTCAAAGTAAAAAGTCGTAATATCTATATGACACTTGCATCAAAGGTCTAGGCGGGTTTTATTGCATCCATTTAAGAAAAAAAACACCCCAAACTTAGCAAAGAAAAACTGCTAAAAGAGAGAAAAAAGTCTTTAAGAACTTAGCAATATACATACATTTTAAATTTTCTAAGCTTCACGTTTTAACTGATTAGTTAAACATATGTAACCTTTGTGACTTATACATTTCATAATTAAAGGAGTTTGAATATGGTATAAAGTCTGGGGATACAGATGTCAGAAGTGCGTTGTGAGTAAAGAAGCTGAAAAAGAAAAAATCAAGCTTTCACATGTATGCAGCAGTTAATAGAAAACCTGAAAGATACATTTGTCATGACATCAACAAATGTGTGATTTAACTTCATTATTTATACTGCTAAGCCAGTAAAATGGTCAGACTTCATTTATTTGTTACTGCAGGTTAGAGATTGCTTCAGGATCCCTGGCCTCATGAAATAGAGATGTAGCTAAATCGCTTTGGCACCAAAACAGGTAAAATATTTGGATATGACTACGTAAAAGCTTTACTAATGGTGCACAAAACTGAGCTCCATCTCTTTTCAAAAAATCCTGGTTCAATGCCATGTACCTTTAAAACTGTTGTGCTTCAGTAAAGTTAATTATAATTTTCACATTGGCTTGCAAGCTTATTTAGAAAAAAATTAATCATGTGCAACTATAAAAGCAGCTATCAAACAAATGCACTTGATAGGAGAGAACAGTACCCTTCCTCAACAAGAAAGTGCTTGGGAAAATATTTAGATCAAAGTGTTTTCAATAATTTCTCTATAGATAATCTTATAATTGTGCAGCATATATCAGCTTTAGCTACTTTCACCAAGAACTGTATTTTCTCATTGTATTGAGCCCCAGATTTTTTTGTGCATTTTCAAAATTCATGGTCTAAGGATGAGAAATAAGTATGTAGTATGTAGGCATGGAATGTCATAAAAAATATAGTTCATGTGTGAATTCTATTTTAAAATAAATAAAATAAAAAAAAAAACAGAAAAAAACCTGTCAAAAAATTAAAACTAAAACCAAAACAACTAAAGAAATTTCTGATATGAGAGGGCTTGTATTAGCTTCAGCTTGATAAAGATCCCAGTATAGATTAGGCTTATAGTTCTATTTTCATTCTGTTCAAATGGACAAGAAAGATGAATTTTATTGAGAAAAATTAGGTTTTTTACTGAATTATCTGAGTTTTACACTTTGTATAGGAAATATGTACAGCTAAAAAGAATTTCCCAGGTTCTTTGTGGATAACTAGTTTGATTATTAAACTTGATGTTTCTGTACAAAAAGACTGAGGTTTTCATTTTCATAAAATAAAATCAAAAATTCTAAAATTTAAGTAAGATTAAAAGTTTTCACTATAAACCTAGCTTGAGGATCCATTCAAAGCAGTTTTTTACAGTGCTGCGATACATCATGCAGGAGAGACATAAAAAAGAGAGCACTGATAATTTATAAATAATACTCCCCTCAAAATCTTGGACTCAGGAAACCATTTATTTGAAATCTCTCCTGATTTACAATAGATAAGAATCTGGCCCTCAAACCAGATGACTGATGGAACAGATAAAGAAAAATTATGTCCCAAAAGCCAAACTCTCAATTCCTTTTTCTCTACTTATGATGTTAAAGGCCATAACTTTGGATTTCAAAACAAGATACTAAAGAATAAAAATATGATGTACAAGGCTAGAAACGTTTTGAAATATTTTAGTGGAATATTTGCACTTCAGTGCTTGAAGTCATTGCAAAGACTTTTCATTTAAATTATTTAAACAGAGTGGGAATAAAGAAACTGAAGCAATTGCAAACACTGGCAAGTTCTTCAAGTAGCTGAGATAGATTCTGACATCTGCTACAGCTACCGGTAGAGTGGCTTGATTCAGGAGTGTTAATAACTCTGATATCTTTGTTTGCACAAATTGAATAAATTTCTAAATTTTTGAATGTAGAGTTCAAGCTGTTTGTTTTCTGCCAAAGACAACTGAAGCAATATGACTAAAATGTAAACAGTGCTTCAAAAATACATAAATGATAAAATCTTGCTTTTACTTTATTGGTTCTCTAGAAGCACCATATATAAAATCCATCAAATATAACTTTTTTTAAAAATTATTGATCATAATAAAATGAGCAGTTGTTCTTTCTTCCTCATTTCTTTTGAAAAAAAATTAGAAGTGAAAGTTTTCAAGTTTTTTATCCTATATCCATTGCTAGGAGCCAAAAAATGTTCAACATTTCATTCTCTTGTGACTCACTTATCACTGCAATCTTTTAAACAGAGGGAAATCTTTGTCCTGTGTGGGTGGTTCATTCAAGAGCTACTCAGGCAAAATATGTCTGTGATTGTGTTAATTTTGATGGGCCATCAAAGATCTGCATCATCCTCAAACCACCCACATCTGCTTTAATTGCTTTGGAAGGTTCGTTAAGCCAATTAACATCAAGTTTCTACAAACTTTCAGTCTTCTGACTCTACTCCATACATTTTATTGTTGTATTCACATCAGAATTTGTGTTTAGCTGTTACAAAAGGAAAAAATTGAAAATTATTTTAACAATAAAAAAGAAAATAATTTGCATATTTTCTCTTTCAGTGTTGTCCTGCCTTGAGTCTGTTCAGCTAATTAATCATATAATTTAATTATGTAGTTCTAATATACATTTATTTATGCAGTTCTAATATACATTCTAAAATGAAGAATGTTTTAAAAGTAGGAATAACTGCATTTTTTTTTGAAAGAGGACTATCAAGCGTCCTATAGAGAATGCCGAGAGAACATTATACCCCTAGCCATTAAATAGTATTTTTGAGAAATATGGGGAGAAATCAGGTGAAAGATTTCATGTTCCCCTGAACTAATTAAAATACTACATGCTTATAACTAGATGATTCTTCAGTTGTTTGGCTGACTCTTTGGAATTTTTTTTTTTGTGAAAATCTTTCTCTTAAGTTTTTCGTGTGGTGTAAGCATATATCACAACATTCTTGGTCACACTCAGAGTAAAGCTGCTGGTACTTTTTTTAAGACACTGACTTTTGCCTTTTAAGACATTATCCTTTCCCGAAAAGTGATTTTATATGGCATAAAAAAAAATGCACCAAGAAAGATAAAACTGGACTACCATAAAACATTTTGTATTTTTAGAGTAATTTATATTTTTAGGGTCAAAAGCTGTTTTCTAATACCAACATTAAATTTAACATAGAATTTGCTGGATTATAAAAAGTAAAAAGGCCTTTGATCCTTATTTTTTCTACATTGTTTTTGACCACACTTCTGCTCACTTGTCATTTTTATTACAGCATTTACTTCATGCTCCAGTTATGCTTTCTGTCTTTGCTAATTCCTTGCTGAAGTGTCGATGTTTTATAGGTATTATTTTTATCCGTTATTAATAATTGCTGATGCTTCTCTCTTTTCACATTACATCTCCCTCAGCATCCTCAGGCAAATAATAGAGATTAGTACTCCAAAGTATAAACCAATTAATCCATTCCAGATTGGGGCACCCAGTAAAAATGAATGAAAAAAAAAAAATCCCCTTCAGGTTCACTACAAAGGAATCATTTTACTACTTCAGCATCTTACCCTTGAGAATGCTGGAGTGCATAAGATATTGTCTTTTTCCTTCTTATTGTAACAAAAGCAGAGTATGCTCTATAATTATATAGGTGAGAAAAAAGGTTTTTCTAGGTCTTTAATTCATAGACTATTTGCATAGTACAAGCAAGATCTACAGCCTTATTGTCTTTCTTTACTGAACATCACTTGCCATCTGCTGGCTGAGTCGCAATTAAAGTGCTTTTGAATACAATTTCATTTCATTGTTTATCTTCCTAACTTTACTGTAATTTAATTTTTAAAAAAATCAGCATATCTTGTCATTATCTGTTTCTGAATTTTGTGTTTATATACATATTGAGCAACCATGTGGACTTTGACTACTAAATGCAATAGTAACTAAAGAAACAAGTAATGTTTGACCCATTCCAGATATTATCAACCTGAGTGGTGCTTGTCTACTGACATAAAGAAAGAAATTGTCATAAATTTAGTCAAAACAAAGTGTATCAGAAATGAGAAAATGGGCTGAAATTAAATAATATCTGTATGAACTGCAGAGGAAAATAGGAAGTTTATGAAGTCATAATGGAGGCAATTATTGTAAAAATTTGATTATAACAAAATAAAATATTGGAAAATAAATTCAAGTATTTGTGGAAAAGAAGACATCTGACAGCATGTGAGGAAATTGGAAATTAAATTGTCAAGTAAAAGAACATTTAAATGGGAACCATTAAATAAGGAAGAGAAGCCTATGGTTATTTCATATATTTGTAAAATGGGGCGTTCCTACACTGTTCTTTGACTAACCTGTGCCTTATCGTAGTGCGCAGGTATTTATGAGCTGTAATGGATTTGTTCACACAGGTCCCATTAAAAGCCTGAGGTTATTTCACAGAAGAACAGAAAAGTGATTCTCTGATCATTTACAAAAGAGCAGGAGATTAAAGAGAAATCTCCTTGCCCACATGTATTTTTCTAAATTCTTTTTCACTGAAGTCAACAAGCTAAATTCAATTGAAATCAAGGTTACTGAGGATGCAGCACAGTCCATAAGATAGATGTAGATACATGTTAAACTGGGGCTCAGGAAAGAAAAGTTAGGCAATAAAAGGAAAGTTGAATTGACCTGTGAGATACTAAGTCCAAAATACTGTTACATACAAAATTTTGTCCTATAGAAACATTAGAAAAGTAGGTTATAACACTATAGTTTATGCACAGATTGGTAATCTTTGGCATAGGATAATTAACATCATGTTACTGATGAATGAAAATTATCAGTAACAGCTTAATAAATCTAATGAATAGTACTCATTCTTCTTTACTGAATATTTTAGTTTGAAAAATTGTACATATTATTTGAAAGTCAACACTTTGACAAATGATAATAGGATAGGGCCGAATGGCATACTTAGAAATGCAGATTTTAAGATTACATTAATGGCTTTTAAGAAATAACGATGGCCAAAGCAGTTGATTTAGCCATAAAAATATGACTCTTGCTTCGTTTAGGGTACAAAAAAAGCTCCTAGCAACAACTACGAAAAATTGACTTGTGTTCTTCTCACACATACAATCCTAGACATGACCAATCTGTTACTCTCTTGGAAGAACTACAAATAAAGAAGGAGTGGAAGCCAAGTGAAGGTCAAAGCTGCACATGCAATTGATCCTTTTAATCAAATCAGCTGCAGCAGAAACAGTATTTGGTTTTTGGTTTTTAATAGAAATGAAAATATAGAAATGTTTTTTGTTTTAGAGGACTCAATTGGCTAAGAAATTTTATCTTGCCCAGAAAAGCAAAGACAAATTTGGATTAGATTCAGAAATCTGTTAGTGGTTGCTCTGCCATTAAATTACATATGTCTAAGTATCCACCGAGATAGTAGCACTTTTTAGAAAAAAAAAAACTGAGATTTTTAAATCTCCTTCCTTTCCAAGACTACTTTGTACACCCATTTTGGATTACTGGGGGAATAAAGCCTGGTGGGTACAATTGTATATAAAAATTTAAACATTTACTGAACCCCATGAAATAGAGATTCATTCAAAACCCTACCTTTATTTTCTAGTTCAGCAGTTATCTGAGAATTATCTGTATAGCATTAGGTCATCACCGCCAATAAACACATGAACACACACACACAGACATACTGTAAATTTAATAGTTTATAAGCTATATGGAAGCTCTAATAGTAAAATAATATTGACCTACTGAGCTGCACACAGTTGTCAAGCAGTTCAAGCACGATTCCTGTGCTGGAGCAATGTGTAAGTAGCAATGAAGCTTGTTTTGGCAGGATGTTGTTTGTCTGAGTACTTAGTCATGGAAAACAGCGAATTAACAGGCACTGCTGAGGCTGATACAGCTTTGTTGCAGCAGGACTGAGCAGTATACCCACTCTGGCTGATTATTTGGTGTCTGGAAACTCTTCTTGCTTCTCTTTTTTTCATAATTCTCCAAGATGCATTGTTTTCAGCTATACAAATATTTATACCTGGTTACAGAGAAAGCTTAAGCATGCCAAATAGGATCAAAAACTATGTTCTCCTTTCCTAGATTTTTTTTTTATGCTGCATCCCTCAAATTTCAGGACTGAAATAATACTGATATAACTAATGCCTACTTAATCGTAACACATGATTTTGATGAATGTTGCTAATATGGGGAAACACAGTCAAAATGCTATTTCATATGTCTATTTTATATACTTTACAATTTTAAAATTATGCATAATTGCACCATTTTAACGTAAGATCTGTAGCCTGTTGGTTCTTAATTTCACTTTGATTTCTTCTAGACTCTCCTAAGCACACATTTCCTAGAGCGGTGTATGAAAAGAAATCTATTTTTTTTAAAGTACCTTCAGTGCTTTCTCTTGAATAGCTGTGGTTTGCAGTCTTTCTGGCAGTTCAAACTATCAAGCAACATCACAATTATATGGTCCAAACTGTATTTCTCATAACACCTTGAAAGAATAGTAGAAGGTAGTCTCAGAATGAGAAAATGAATGATTTATGATGTAGTAAGAACATTGAGATGGCATGCTAAGTTGCTGAGCCCTTTTTTTTCATCGAGATCTCTGTTTTGACTGAAGGAATGGGGCTGTTTATGTCAACAAGTAGTAGTGGTAAAATCCTAATATTCTTAAAGGTAAATTAAAACTATTTAGTTACTATGATTGTTCATGAAAATTCTCCCCATTACTATTTTAATAAGATGATTAAGTAATAGTAATAATTATAAATAATAATAAAAAACCCTAACACTACTCTTACATATGTCAACCATTTATTAGCTGAAAAGAAGTATTTTCATTTTACCTCCTTGGAATGACAAAGGGTATTGTGGAAGCTTATATATGTCTAGGAAAGAAAAATCAGCCTTGTGCAAATTCATTTATCTTGAAATACTGGAAATAGTAAACGATAAGAATCATATTAGCTAAAATTATGTCATGAACTTAAAAAAGACAGTTCTCCACTACTCTTAAAAAATAAATGGGAATATCATTCAGTGTCTTATAGGTTAAGTCTCTCTTATTCTGGAAGGAGTTGTACATTTCTACATGTCACTGAACCCAGTCCCCTGATAATGTAAGCAACCATATTGTAAATTGATTCACCTTTCTAATAAAATCAGCAATATATTTTTGTCCCACTTACTCTACTGACCATTGGCAGATTGAACGTTAGAAATATCTGGGGTTTTCTCCTAAATTTATTTCTGCTGCGTTTATATCAATTTATTCTTGTGCCAACTTTGCACTTTAGTTCTGTAATATATTTATGAGAAATTATAAACCTGTATAGCCTTCATTTCACCAGGATAAGTAAGTCAATTTGTTTTAGTGTTTTTGACAATTTTCATGATAAGTCCTTTCCTGCATCTGAATAAATCTGTTTAAAACAATGACCCATACTGTACACAGCAAAGTATTGCCCATATTATTTGTTTAAGGAACCTAAAATAGTTTCCTCATGTGATAAAACTGTAAAGCAGGCCATTTAGAATGAGAATTCAGAGTATTGTTGACATAGTCTGGAGCTATTTGTTTCTGTTAATTGCGTAGGCAGACTTTTCTTATAATAACGATATTCCAACTGGAAACCTAATATTAGGTCATAGCAATTCTTCCCAATATTCCAGATGAAATTTCCCTAGTGTTTTGGCCCAACTCCTTACCTATTGCAAGTACATGGCCTGATCAGCCCTATAAAAATCAATGTCTTTTTCATGTCTCCATTATACTGCTAGCTGATGAATTAATCCAGACAGGATTTTGTCCTCCTTTGCCCTTTCCAACTCAGAATCTCCATGCATAAAAACTTTTATTATAAGCAATCATGCACTTTATACTAATATAGTTCATTTTCCATTTCCATTTCAGTTCCCTCAGAGTTAGTTCTTCCTGTTCTAATTCTTTCTATGAGTGATGCTTTCCACATTTTGAGTTAGGTTGCTGCCTTTCTGTTCTTATTAGTCAGATCCCTGGGATCAGAATTTACTTTTCATTCTGGTGGCTCCCCTTTGAATACTATTATTCTCAGTCTGAAGAACAACTCCTTACAACTGCAGCCCTCATTCTCCAACTTCTGAATAATTCGCTGTGCAGCTCTGTGTTAAATGCTTTGCATCATATCTCTAGAGTTTAATAAAAAATAACCAGTGCATTACAACTTTTCTGGGAAAAGCAACGTTAGAGAAATAAGCAGTACCTTCAGAAGCAGGATGAGGACCTAATTTTTGACAATAGTAAAAGTAATTTAAGTGAAATAGCTTCAACCGTGCCATCTGATATGTATATGCAAGTTTTTTCCTTGAATTCGGCACCTTTTATTTTTGTGAGTATGAATTGTAATGTCCCATATAGTACTTCATTTCTTAATCTCAATTTCATATAAATAGGATTAGTTAAATGTAGTTCTTGATTAAATGTGATTGAGAAGTGAGTGCAGACAAAGAATTTTTAAGGTTTCAATATAGACTATCTCCTAAATACAGAGTACCTAAATTATGCTAGGTATGCTTTTTGCATCTGAGATATATAATCCATGAAATTGTTCATACAAAGAATACACTGGAACCCATTTGTTACTTTTATGACCTGATCCACATTAATCTCACTGCAAGAACAGTTAATCCAGTTACTTCTCTTTTGAGGATTTTAAAATGCAAGAGCTTGTTACTTATTACTTAATTTAGGACACGGTAAAAGTTCTCATCCATACGAGAAAAGCTGCTGCTTTTGTATTATTGACTCTGAGGATATATAATTGAAAGAGGTTTAAAAAACCAGCCTCTCAATTATGGAGCAGTGCCAGTTTTGCTGAATTGCATATAGTGTTCGGTGTGACAGTCTGTTAACTGCAACAATCTGTGGATGACAGTTCTTCAGTAAGCGTAGGTTAAATTACTTTTCAAAAATTAAAAAGAAAAAGAATTCTGTACTTTCCTGCTCTGTTTGATGTAATTGTTCTATATTATCTTAATTCTACATTCTTAGTTTGAATATGTTTTACTTATAGTATTTTTAGTTATAGCTCTTATAATAGGAAAAATAATTTTAGGAGGTTAAAAATCTGAAGTATTATAAGAATTGGTTTTAGTTTTTACCCCCCAAAGTCCTATTATCAAGGAAATCTAGGCTGGTTTTTTCATAAATGTACAGCAAGTATGCTTTTGGTATGACTTCTAACAATGTGATGTAATTTAGCAGGGGTGGCAAAACTAGCTCTGAGAGCAGATTTTACATGCTCTATTCAATAGAGATCCTTTTCCTTTTTTCTTTTTTTTTCTTTTTTTTCCCCAGTAGATGCAGATATTTTTCTTGAAGGGAGAGAGCAGAATATGTAACTACTAGCTAGATTATTGCTTCCACACAAAGATTAAGTGTATAATACGAATTCCAATGCCAATGCAAGAGTAGAGAAACAAAGTGTTTTAAAGATTTGAGGATCAGACTTCTGAAGAACTGAGAAAGTATTTTTTCTACTCCTGCTAATAGTAAATCTCAGATATAACTTTCGAAGTTCCTAACATCCTCTGTCAGAATATTGTAGAGAATAATTGGCAAATATTTCTGTAGATATTTTGATATTTTTTCGTAGTACATTTGCAGTCCTGTACAGACCACAGGCTTAACTTTTGAGCTTAAAAGTACTACATTTTTATCATATAGAACTGTAGTATAGAAGCATAACTAATCCTCTTTAGAGATGTTTCAGCAGTAGCAGCACTGGGAATTTTTCCTTTTTGTTTTCTAGTGGAAATTGATAATGTGTTCAGTTTCACTCTCTTCAAGGACCATTTGGAGTCAGCTCAAGTCATAGATGGAACCAGTCCCTCAAGCACCCCCTGAGTAAATGTGAGGTTTTCAAAGGGGATTACACTATGTAATTAATCCTTTGTCATCAATCCTGTGTTATCCTAAATAAATATGATCTTCATACTTTAGCAGGACCTACCTCAACAGACATGCCTTCAACCTAAGTAATATCATCAGATAAGTTAACTAGCTGGCCTGAATTCTGGGTATCTTGATGTCTCTTACAACCTTTAATCATACAGCAACAATTTCTGATTTCTGAGATCAGCACATGGGAAAAAGGTGACACTTTAAATAGTGAAATACGCATCCCTATGGCTAAAATGGATTAACTTCAATTCTGAAAATAATTTTCCTCTTATGGAATCGGACCTTCTTGCTCTGCAAACAAACTTTTAGTGATTTAGAAGCTCTGCATGCTAAAATGTGCAGTCATGTACCCCCATGAAAGCTTCTTTCTTTTCATCATTTCTGAGACTTATCTTTTAAATTCTTTCCAGCTGTGTATCCTTGTCCTTTCTGTTGCAGGCTCTCTTCCGTAACACACTGGCCCATTTATAGAAGGTTTTCCAAAACTGAGCACTCTCCAATGAGCTCAATCTGATCTACTACCTGGGAGGTTTTTATGCAGGATGTGAAGGTCTGGGCCAGACAAGTGGACAGTCTTCTTTCCTGTCTTCATTCACACTTCCTTTAACTGAAGACTATGTATCTGTTGTGCATCTCATTTTCAGATTTAAATACAGAATTAATTTTTTATGCAGTACAGAAACTTACATGCTTAGTTATTTAAAATGGAGTTTAAAATTCAGTGTATGAAGCCCGTAGATCATAAAGAAGAAAATGAAATATTTATGTCTTGTTATTTCTTCAGGAAATCTCTGTCTTTAGTTCAGGCATATGAATTCCATAACTGTAACTAGGCACCTAAAAGGTGTGGAGTTTCTGATTGTATTTGTGACTTGGTAAATAAAGAGCTTTATTTTCAAAGCTCTTTATATCGGGATGCAAATGTTCTGACTTCCAAAAAACACTAGTTGATTTACACATTGATATTCTTCTTTCTGATGTTTTCCTGAGAGGTTTGGTGTAGAACTAGTTCCGTTTGAATCTGTAAAGAAAGAACAGAGGAGTATTATAAAATTATAGATTCATGTATATATAAATGTGCCTATCTTTTTAGGAAGGCCTTGAAGAGCTAAGAAGTTACTTTCATAAATCAATAAATTCCTTGAAAACTGTGAGATGCAAAGTTTATCACTATGGGCTCATGATGGTCCTTGGCTGCATGTCTCTGAAAGCTGGGATAACAAAAAGAGCCGTGTTTATGGGCAGTTTCCTAAGTATTTACTATTGGCCTCTACAAAAGTCAAGAAATAATTTTAACAGGTCTACCCAAGGGCTATTGGGTATTGCTCTACTTGAAATTAAATAACCATATAGCCAATGAGTAAAAATTGAGTTATCATTCATGATCCACCAGTGTTTTGATTTGATTCTACAATTGGGTTGTGATTGGTATCATCTTTCAACTTTCAACTCTCTTTCTTTATTCAACTTTGCTTACCCCAAGAATTAAATTAGGTTGACATTCTTAACATTCATTCAATTATACATTATCATATTCAGTCCACTATCCACACAAAAGGCAGAACACCTTGCTAACAAGATGACAACAAATATTTAAAATTCTATAAACCAAATCTCACACGTCTATGATATCGTTGCCAAGAGTCAGTTTGTAGTTGATGTGAAAAATATGATAATCTTGGCCTAATTGCCAACTGAGTAAATTTCATTTTGTCAGTACAAAGACTAATATCAGATGCCATAGAGTAAGGATCATATCCCAGTTTATCAATTATTTTATGTACACTGTCGAAAAAGGAGAACAACCTACAAATTTAGTGGGCCTACCCATCCACCACCTCCAGTAAAATGGAGTAAATACATCTGGCTACTATGACATCATCTTCTAAATCCCATGAAATCAAATGTAGAAGGATCGCGGTCAACAAACGCTGAAGGTGGCTTGTTTCCTGCCACTTGCTTCTTGGACCACTTTTATGAATCAGCATAGAATAGGAAAACAGTTGGAGTGTTCTCAATGAAAAAGTAAAAATCAACAGATGTGTTTCATGAAGGCAAGAATAAAACTCAGCTTCAAATATATCATGTGCCTTTAAGCAGAGCTAGTTAAATACATTTCACTTCTATTGTGTAACTGTGATATTCAGGCCATAGAGTATATTTGCTTTGTTTTTCTGATTAAAAATGTGGATATTTAAACTCTTACTAGTGAAGCTTTACTTTGCAGTATTTTTAAGGCGATTAATATTCTTAACAAAGCACTCTGAATCATAGAGTCATAACATGCTAAGGGTTGGAAGGGACCTTAAAATCACCTTGTCCCAGGAGCCCCTGCCATGAGCGAGAGACACGTCCCACTGGATCAGGTTGCTCAAGGCCTTATCCAACTCGGCCCTGAACACTGCCAGGGCTGAGGCATCAACAACCTCCCTGGGCAACCTGTTCTAGTATCTTACCAGCCTTACAGTAAAGAATTTCTTCCTAATATCTAGCCTAAATTTCCCCTCTTTCAGTTTGTACGCATTACTCCTTATCCTATCACTGCAGTTCCTGGCTAAGAGTCCCTCTCAAGCTTCCCTGTAGCCCCCTCTGGGTGCTGGAAGGTTAGTAAGAGGTCTCCATACATTCTTCTTTTCTCTAAACTTAGCCCCAATTTTCTCAGCCTGTCTTCATAGGGGACGTAGTCCTCTCAGCATCTTCCTGGCCCTCCTCTCAACTTGTTCCAACAGTTGCGTGTCCTTCTTTTGTTGAGGACACCAGAACTGTACACAGTATTCCAGGTGGGCTATCACAAGAGGAGAGTAGAGGGGGAGAATCATCTCCTTTGACCTGTTGGCCATGCTCCTTCTGACACAGCCCAGATTATGGTTGGCTTTCTAGGCACACATTGCTGGCTCATGTTGAGTTTTTCATCAACCATTACACCCAAGTCCTTCTCTGCATAGCTGCTTTCAATCACTTCTCTGCCCAACCTGTGGATGTGTCTGGGATTACCATGATGCAGGTACAGGACCTTGCACTCCATTTTGTTGAACTTCATGAGGTTTGCGTCAGCCCATCTCTCAAACCTGTCAAAGTCCTTTTGGATGGCATCCCTTCCCTTCACATTTGTCAACTGCACCACACAGCCTAGTGTCATCAGCGAACTTGTGGAGGGTGCCCTTGATCACTCTGTCCAAGTTGCCAACAAAGATGTTGAACAGCATCGGCCCCAGTACTGACCCCCCCCACAGGACACCACTCATCACTTCATGCAGACAATGAACTGTTGACCTCAAGTCTCTGCATGCAGCCATCCAGTCAGTTCTTTATTCACAAAGTGGTCCCTCCATCCATCTCACCAATTCAGCAACAAGGATGTTGTGTTGGACAGTGTCAAACGCTTTGCATAAATCCAGGTAGACAATGTCTATTTCTCTGCCCTTATTCACATATGCTGTAGCCCCATCACAGAAGGTCACCAAATTCATCAGACATGATTTCTGCTTTGTAAAGCCATGTTGGCTATTACCATTCACCTCTTTGATTTCATGCATCTTATCGTAGTTTCCAGGAGAATCTGCTCCATGATCTTGCCTGGCACAGAGGTGAAACTGACTGGTCTGTAATTCCCTGAGTCATATGCTTTCTCCTTTTTAAAATGGAGGTCATGCTTCCCTTTCCCTGGTCATTGGAAACTTTAACTGACTGCCATGATTTTTCAAAAATTATGGATAATGGCTTAGCAACTTTGTCTGCCAGCTCCCTCAGGATGAATCTAAACAGATACCATAGAATGGCATTTTCATTTCAAGACTGCTGATCAAACATAGCAGGCTACGCTTTTCACAGAAATAAAGATAATAGTAAGTTTGATTTGTTTCTCCTAATACTTCAATGAACACAAATAAATCCTTGGTGTGTAAACAGACGTATATTTGTTTTATAGTGAAAAGCTGGTTCTGGACAGGGGAAAATGATACCATTTGCTTTAAATGTTATAATTGACTAAGGTGCAGTAGAAAGTTACATAATAATGCTCAGAATTTCATGTTCATTTTTTGCAGACTTTGTTGATCACACTTCAGTGACAGTTTTCATCATATGTCATGGACTGTTTAGGATCATATGTTTTTCTGTAACCAAATTTCTCCTAGGGAAACTACTGTCCTTGAACAGCTGCTCTACCTGTCACACTGAGCAGAAAATATGTCTATTTTGAGGTGCAGAAGCAGCTGGTTTTCCTTAGAAGGTGCTAAAGCGAGTCTCAGTCAGTGTCTAACGAGTTTACACCAAGTTCTGGTCCCTACCGTCATTCCTATTCAAACAATTCCTTTTCCAGTTACAGTCTTTTTCAAAGTGAGTGCTATTAAAAATCTAAATTTCAAATATTTCATCTGTTTTAGCAATCTGTGTGGAAAACTTGTAATTTTCACTGTTGGCCTTGGGGAATGTTCTATATAGACTTCTGGTTTTGTTGTGGTTTCACCGCAGCCAACAACGAAGCCCCTTGCAGTCACTCGCTCACTCCCCCACCAACAGGATCAGAAAGAGAATCAGAAGGGTAAAAACTGAAAAACTTGTGGGTTGAGATAAAGACAGTTTAATGGGAAAACAAAAGCCTTGCACACAAGCATAGAAAAACAGGGAATTAATTCAGTGCTGCCCATGGATGGGCAGGTGTTCAGCCATCTCCAGGAAAGCAGGGCCCCATCACAGGCAACAGTGACTTGGGAAGACACAAGCCACTCAAAATGACCCCCTTTCTCCTTCTTCCCCTTCAGTTTATACACCCAGCATGATGTTGTGTGATATGGAATATACCTTTGGTCAGTTTGGGTCACCTGTCCTGGCCATGTCTCCTCCCAGCCTCCCAAACACCCCCAACTTCCTCACCAGCATGGCTATATGAAACGCAAGAAAGCGCTTGGCTCTGTGTAAGCTCTGCCCAATAGTAACATAAACATCTCTATATTATCAACCCTGTGTTCAGCACAACTCCAAAACACAGACCCATACTGGTGCCTGTGAAGACAATTTATTCTACCCCAGCCAAAATGAGCTGAACATGAATTCCCATCAAAAACTTCTATGAGAAAATGACTTTTTCTATATTTTGAAAAAAGAGAATCCCAAAATGGGTGTGTGTTCCAGGCCTGTACACATGTGGCTTACCCATCAAATAATTTATAAGATGATATGTAGATGAAAAAAAAAAGTTTTCAAGCCTTGGTGCTTAGATGCAAACATGAAATCAAACCTGTTTCAAGCTTGCAAAAACAAATAACTAAAATTTGCTTCTCATTATTCAAAGCAGAATCTAGAATTGCAAGTTTATTCTCATATGCGTAATACATGTATAAATCGTGTAAAATGCTTATTAAATGTCATGCACTCTTTTAAATTGTGTGTTTTTTCTGAACAAGCTAATAAAGAGAATAAAAGTAGTATAGCAAAGTATTAGCAAATCAGAGAAATAATATCACTATTAATAAATTAACACTAATTCCTATTCCACTCAGGTTCAAGTAGTTAAAAGTTATGAAAAACAAAAATATGTTACTCACAGTTTTCCCCAATATTTATTTAATTTGATAACTTTTTGTAACAAGGTTATTTATGAAAAACATGTATAAAAACTTTTAGATCCTGTCAGTTTATTTATGTTTGTTTCATTGCAAAGTTAATTCTTGCTCAGCCATGTGTAAAGAGTTACCATCTTCAGTTCTAAGATTGTCACCCTAGACTGCCTGTTTGTCAGCTCCTCACAGAATGTCCCCATGCTTTTCACTCACTCAGTTCCTTATGTGTGGCACCTGATCCTGTGGCTTGTGCAAGGCCCTTAGTCTGATCGTGTTTCAGGCCTTCTAAGGAGCCATTTCTTTTATTCTGTAAGCTTAAAGGCATGCAGTCTAGTAAACTTACATTTCTTTTTGATCCTGTTTGGGAATTTTAGCCTGTAATTTCCTCCTTAATTTCTCCTTCTCTGTCATTAGAATGTAAATGCCTTCATGACAAGGACCATCTTGCAAGTGCAAAATAGTCTTGTACACTGAGAGCGCAACTACAAGAAATGTTTTTGCTGTAGAGTATGGGTAAGAACAGAATATGCCACATTTTGGGAATGCTGCAGCATTTCATTTTGGAGCAAATTATGATAACATTAGGTAACCAGTCACCCTATAAAAATGAGAAATTTAGAAGTAGTCTCTGGACAAGATATAGCCTAACTGAATGACACTCATTGCTAGCCAGGCACACCAGCTTAACATAGTAGGAAAAAGAATGGTGGATTTGTCCAGAAACACAGAAAATCAATACCTCTGGATTCTTGATCACGTGAAAAAAAAAAAAAAAAAAAAGGCACGGTATCTCTCAAATTTGAACTTCTTTGTATATTAATCAAGCCTTGGATACAATTGTTAGTTGCCATGATGCTTTGACTAATCAGCCATTTTCCTTTCCACATACGGATTTAAAGAATTCTTTTTTGGCAGACAACCTCTTCAGAATCTGGCTCCTTATCTTTTCGTTACTTTGTCAAGCAAACTTTCAAGCACACCCTCTTTTCAACACTAGACTTTCATCAGCTCCACTGTTACAGGAATCAGAAAGCTTGTGACTGAAAAATAATAAAATGTTTGTTTAAAATGCTCTTTATTCAGTTTAGCTCCATAAACACAGAGTATAAATGAATGGTTATTAAAATCTGTGAATTTTTTTAACAGCCACAAGAGCCTTACCAATGAGTCTGGAATATCCAAGAATTCAGAATTATTCTGAAATCAAAGTACATTGAAACCTGTATTCTATTAACAAAAATAATTAAACTCCTGCAATGATTTTTTGTTTGGATGGGAAAGATTACAGAATAACAGAATGATCTGACTTGAAAGGGCCCACAAGGATCAATGAGCCCAACATTTAAATGAATGGCTCCTGAGGATCGACCACATGACCTTGGCATTATAAGTAGACATATACTTTTAAGACAAGACATCATGAAACCTCAAATTTTTGTTTGTTTTTTTTCTTTTAAAAATTTTTATAATATATTTTTTATTTATTGTACAGCAACATATATTAACCCTCCTGATAATTAGTTTAATTGACTCTCCTTTTGCTATGCTTTATCACAATTGCTTCTGCAAATAAGTATCATTACCTCGCAGCCACTAGGAGCTTGTTTCAGGGGAGTTAACACCTTTTTTCAAGTTCATTAACTGTTCTCATGATCATCACCTGCAATGCTTGAATGATCAAATCTCATTTTCCCAAAGCCTATAACTTACCTCTGTAAACTCATCTTTTACAGTGATCTGTATGTGTGAGGCATCATTAACACTCCTTCAGACATCCATGAGAAAGTGAGCTCTGTAAAGATTATGCTTGCTACCCCAGAAGTTTACTCACTTAAAGGCTAGAGTAGACAGTTTTGAAACAGCATAATCCTTCTGTCTCTCTCTCTCTCTTTTTCCAGTTTTGTGCTGAGATGATAACAGACAGACATTGGTGCTACTAGATTTGTAAATGGGAGACCTGACCAGTAAACACACAGTCCTAAATATTGCACACTACAAAATGCATTTATCTGAGCAAGATCTTTCTTAAAGGACATTTTTTCTTCCTATTAATTTTATATGTATTCATCACCTAAGTTCACAGCTTTCTCCTCTCCAGACAAAAATCTCCTATGTTGCAAATCTCCATGTTTACTTTCAGAGTTTCATTCACGCAGGCTTCATTTGTTGCCCTCTTTAGCAACTGTGGGAAAAACTAGCACAACACCGATGTATTCCTGCAAAAATTTGGTAGCTAGTTCCTAGCTCTTGGAATTTCATTTTAAGTACAGGAAGGATAGGGATTCTATATGGTAAATGCCTGTAAGTAGCTATTGTGCATTCTGTTATGCAAAGTCTGCTCCATGCCACAAACCAGCTCTCAGCTTAATCAGGATTTCAAAATAGGTCTTAAGTTTATGTTTGACTATTTCAGTCAAAAAAGACATACGGCAAAAGAGAATATAAAATTCTGGCCTGTCCTGTAACAACGATTACTGTCAAACAGATAAGTCTAAATAATTAGATGTTTAGTCTATCTTATGAGGAAATATTACTATTCTGAAGCACTTTATTCTGACAGTTAGCTGGCAGCACACTTGAATATAGTAGTCTTTGGGTTTTTTCTGTGGTATTTTTCATGGTCCATTGATTGCCAACTATGATTCTGAAATTATTTATGCAGAAAAATATAAATTTCTGGGGTTTTTTCCCCTACTATCACTGAAGAATATGCTGTCTACATTATTTTAAAAACTTATTATATAAGCAAAATCCATGTAATTTCAATAACAGGAAAAAATTAAATTATATACATTTGTTTTGTCAAAATGTGAACTGCCATAAATAGTTCTATACCATTATTGCTGTTATTAATCAAATTAAAACTTCTGTCTGGTATGACAATGCAGTACTACATCTGTTCAGTAAGCCCAAATGAAAAGGTTACAGGGTTATCTGAGTGCATTAAATGTTCTAAGATAATGAGCATCAGTTTAAGATTATTTCCAAATGCAACACATGCCTACATATAATTCTTCTACAAAGCTTTATTTTAGAGAAGCTGCCTGGCTTGGTTAATGTGCTTCATAGATACCAAGCTCTATGTCACATATTGGAATGATACTATAAAAAGAAAATGACACAAAACTGAATATAAGAATAGTATGACTTGGAAAGAAATACCCATTTCAAAAATTTGTTATAGAACCTCAAAAGACTTCTCACAAGTCTGTTTATTTTTGAAATTGAGGAAGGATAAAAAAGATGGCAGGGCAAAGGAGAATGCAATAATTAATGCAGAAGTCAGCAAGATATTTATGATATAGGAAATTTAGGAGATTAATTTTTTGCTATACTACTAAATTGAATGATTACAGGGGACTGTTTAGATGGTTTGGTTTTTTTGTTTGGCTGGGTTTTTTTGTTTTGTTTTGAGGTTTTGTTTTGTATTTTTTTCTGTTTGGTTGGGTGGTTTGGCTTGGTTGTTGTTTGAATATTAAATAACATTACATACCTTTCAAAGTAAGGATAGCTCATTTACTTCTAAAACAGTTACCTGTTTTCTAACATGTAAAGATAGTGCATTGTGCCGAGGCAAAGTACAGTAAGCTCTGGCAAAAAGGAAATGAGAAGCCATATGAATTGTTTCTCTATCAAATATCCAAAAAGCAAAAGACTAATTGGAAATGTTGTCATGTAATAAAAAAAAAAATAGTTAAACATCCAGTTCAAAAAATTGATGTATACATTAAGTGTTGCAAAGAAAAACGTAGAAATACATGACTTCTCAATTAGTTCAGCTTCACACGGATTGTGTGGTGGTGAGATGATGTTTAGAACCCAATGACAATTTTGGGAGCAAGCTAGTAGAAAATAAATGCATGTAAAGTACTGACAGAAGTATTTAATTATTTGTAATTCACAAAAATGGAATTTTGGGAAGGTTTATTGTCATTTCAATAATAGATGAAAATAAAATATGTAGAAAACCAAACATATTTGCTTCTTTCAAATACTTCTTTCTTTTCTCCCGTTTTAAAGGGACAAGAAGACAAATGGGCAAACAAATGCAAAAAACTCAAAAACAAAACAACTATTTGAAAAAGGAAAATACTATGAAATGGTATATTTTAAGGGGTTTTTTACATTTTTTTCAAGTTTTCTTTTTTCATGCAAAAAGCCTAACATGTTAACAATATTTGTTGAAGAATATCCTCCTCCAAATATCTTAAAATAATTAATTTTTTTTTTGATTGTCCCTGCTTATTTATTAGGTGAATATATGTTACTAACCATCACTTACCAAAATTTTTGGGCTGTAGTCTCTAAGAAGTCCACTCGTTTCCATTTCACTGTAGAGCGTGTCGGTACTGCTCTAAATATTCTATGCTGCTGTCAACCTATGACAAAAAAAAAAAATTGAGGTGATCAGGTGGTTTCCCTTGCTTCTCTTATCCTGTATATCTGCATATTTTCACTGTAAATTTGAAAGAATTGAATTTAATGCACTTCTACTGCTATAAAGGATTAAAATAATTTTCTATTTGAACTACAAGTATGATCATGGAAAAAGGAAGTATTTAAGAGGATTACTTGTGTGACTGGATTTATACTAAGAGGCCAATGTCAGGCCAGAGTTTCAGCCTTAATTCTGTCAGGTCTTGGTTTCTTGGCTTTAGAAGCCAAACCATCAAGAGTTTTAAATGTGTGCTTTTGTAATGACATAGTATATCCACAAAGGAAGTTGAGAGATGCATCCACAAGGAAAGGCCTAAGAGAGTAATAGCAAATGTACAACTCAAAAAAAAAAAAAAAAAATCCCGCTCTCTGAAAGTCTATTACAACTGTCAATGGGGGAAATTAGTAAGACATAGTAAGGAAATCAGGAGGCTTTCAACCACTATATGGTGAGAATACAGAAATCTTTTGAGAATAAGATGTGTCAAATGAAAAAATATGAAGAAATAATATTGGGGGAGGATGAAGGGGGAAGACATTGAAGGTCAGCAGATAAATTCATTTCTAATGACTTTCTAGAAAAGTCAGTAACTTTCTGAGTCTGCTATAAATATTTTCCGTAACCTTTTTTAATTTACACACTGAGTTAAGATACATGGTAACAGGTATTTTTTCTACACTTGTGCAAGTCAGTGTGCTAGAATCTTGTTATATGATCACCTATAGAGATAATATACCTCATACTTGATGAGTAGAGATTAATAGATGTAATGACACATACTAAGAAAAAAATTTTAAAATGTAGAAATTAAAATAAAAAACTGCATGAGGTTCACATCACATGTTTTTCTGTTCAAAATTAAAATGTTAATTTAGTTATTTTCAAGAATTTCAGTGAAATAACATTCTTTAACATCCGTAACATCCTTTTCATAAGACAGAGCAAAATGAGAAGTCTGTATTTAAATCATACTGAATGATATAGCTGAGGGCAGATATTCACCAAGCTTCTCTATTACTGACCTTCCTCAGCTGAAAGGGGGAGAGAAATATCATTTTCTCTATCTCTTCCCTTAAGCAACATACGGGAATGGGAAATGGGGGGTTCTTATCAGTTCATCACAAATTGTCTCTGACGCTCCCTCACACTCTTCCCTTAGTCCCGCATGGGGTCTTGCCCAGATGAAATAATCCTCCATGAACTTCTCCAGCATGGGCTGTAGGGGAATCTCAGCTCTGCTACCTGGGCCACCTCTTCCCCTCCTTCACTGACCTTGGTGTCTGCAGAGTTGTTTCTATCATATATTCTCACTCCTCCCTTCTCCAGCTGCTGTTGTACAGCAGTTTTCTTCCTCCTTCTTCATGGAGTGAGGCACTACCACTGTCGCTGATGGGCTTGGCCATGGCCCAGTGCTAGGTCCACCTTGGAGCCAGCATTGACCCTGACATGGAAAAAACTTCCAGAAGCTTTTCATAGAAGTGATTGCTGCATTCCCCTGATACCAAAACCTTGAAATGAAGCCCAAAACTAAAAGAGCTCTCATTTACAGAAAGCTCACCTCTGGAATACTGTGTATTTTTTTAAGGAATACTGTTTTTATAAATTGCTTTCCCCAGTGTAGGTTAATGTCGTGTTAACAAGGTCAGTGAGGTTGGTTTTAATGTGTTTCAGTAGGCTGATGGTCCCTCTAGTCCTGCCAGTGGATACTACTGGGAAGAACCTGTCTCCTACTTCTTCATTCCCTCTCATCCGGTGTTTATACAAATAGGTAAGAACATCCATGGGCATTCTTGCTTCCAGGTTGTAGATCCCCAGCTCTCAGCTTAACCTGCTCCAGTCTCTTTAACATCCTTGTGGCCCTTCTCTGCTCCAATCCAGTATTTCCATACCCTTATTTTACTGAGGAGCCCAGAAGTAGCCACAGAATTCCAGTTGTGGCCTCACCCGTTCTCAGTGAAAACCATCTAAACAAAAGAAAACCCTTTCTTACTGTGAGTGTGGTCTAACACTCGGGAGACTTGCCCAGGGAGGCTATGAAGGTCCTCCATGTGTGTACATATTCAAAACCTGACTGGACACAGTCCTGGCAGCCTGCTCTGCTTGAGTAGAAGTTTTGGACAGGATGGTCTCCAGAGGCTCCTTGAAACCATTCTGAGACTCTTAGAAAGCCAAATATAGAACTCTAAATTCAAATGACAGTTCTATAGCTGGACCTGGATATTCTATTGTCAACGACCTACAACTGTAGGCTGACATAAACATCACTTCCTTGACTGTGATATTTCAACTTCAGTCTTTGGTTCCCTATCTTGGGTGTCATTTTTATAGTTCGTCTTTTCCACAGGAGCCAAGCCCAGGTGCTACAGATCTCGATTTGCAATGAAATAATTCATCTGTCCTAACACTTCAATCTTCCAGATGACCTAAGAGCCAATAAAAATTCAGTTATAATTTCACAAAATCAAATTTTCTAAATATTCTTAGGAATTATGTACTAATTAAAAATCTAAGTTTACTTCAGAATTTTTCTGTCCGCATTTACACAACATGTGACAGTAGACTATGCAAAGAAGGATTAATGAAATAACAGGCAACTTCTAGGCTAGGCATACTGAAATGTCACACTTTCTAGATCTGAGAAATATATATGCTGACATTATTTGTATAATGTTGAAATTCAGCTTTATTTTATATAAAATAACTTGCAAAACCAGTCCTTTTTTTCAGAGAGCAGATAAGAAATGTTGTTCAGATGTGCAGATTTTAAGAGACAGCGATGCTTAATTCTGATAAAGGACCACAAGAAGTGAAAACAATTTGGGACAATTGAATTTCACAGATGGAAAAGTAGAGTAATGCTATTGCAAAATGCAAGATCATGAATTAAATCATACATAAAAAAGTAATTGCAAATGCCTCAAACGGATATTCAAATCTCCAAGAATAGCTCATGAATTGCAATGTGTTATGGAATTCAACAGACAAAATGTTTTAAACAGATCCTGCCTTTTGAATAAGAATGCTTATGCACAAAACAAGCTGGCAAAATACCAGCAAACTTACAAGACACAGAAGTGAGAATAAAATGTAATTAGATTGTAAATCTCAATTATGTGAGGTGAATTCTCTGATAGCTAGTCAATATATCTTATGCTAATACCTTTTTCATTACATAATTTTGGAAAAGAAATTACTGTGAATTACATATATTTCATAGCTTCTAGAATGTTGATACAAATTCCGAAAAGCTTCGGAAGACATTTTACCTACCGTAAATTGAATTAATTGTTAGATATTATTTACATAATTGTTAATACAATATTCCAAATTTGCTCTATGTTAAACATTGGTTTTAAGTCTTCTTAAAGACTTTCTATGCTAAAGGCACCACCATGACTGATGCTATTACTGCCTCAGCCTAAAAAATCTAGACTTCAGGAAAAAAAATTTCCAATGTTTTCATTACAAATGTTGCATAACATTTTTAATGCCAAAATAAGTATAATAAAACTTGAAAGCCCAGAAACATTTACCCTAGGACTTAAATTAAACAGTTTGGAATTAACATTTTCTTTTAATCACTCTTATCAAGAGGTGGACAATATATGATCTGGTTTGCTTTTAGGACTTACATAGTTCTCAGCTTGACCAATTGATTTTATAAGTTTCTACTTCTGTCTCCCTCATGTTCTGAAAGATGTTGCAAATTTTACTCTTTCCCTGTTCTTTGTTTTGTTTTGCATAATATATAATAGTAAGTGCGGCTGGGAAGCAGAGAAGAGAGAATCATGCTTTCTCTGCCCTAACAGATGTATACAGATATCTCTATGGAAAGAGGAAAAGATACTGCTTTGTTTAATTGCATCTCAGTTTGAGCTTTGAAAAAGCTCTTACTATGCAGGTGGTGAGCAAGAACATCAGTAGCAAGGCCTGTCGAGCATGAACAGGAGCCAGGAAGGTCTTGTAAAGAATAGGGAGGAGATTTCAGAGACTACAAGAAATACAGACTGATTTTTTAACTTACCTAGAGACAATAGTGTAGTTTTTCAATCCAAAAGACCTCTGAAAACGGCTGGACCACAGGAAAGAGTACACCATTCAGTCACACTGGGGTATTAGGGATGCTGCTTAAAAATACTTCTCTTCTTGTCTGATCAACTCTAATTTCTAAGTATGCTGTTCTAGCAATCCTAGAAATTCAAAACCATTTCAATCCTGAAAAAAACCCTGAAAAGACATTGTATCTATTTCAAAGCTGCAAGTGCATCGGGATCAGCAGCCACTCACCAGCTTTTAGTTTTACAATTTATGGAAAGATTTTTTTCATCTTTGTCAGGTGTTCTAAGAGTTTTGTTTTGCTTTTTTTTTTTTTCCCTGAGCTCTACTGGGTTTTACCAAAGCGTACTGGGAAAATGAAGTGCTTTCAGCAGGAAGCATTGAACCAGTTTCTGCTTTGCTCTGAAAATTGCAGTCTGCATGCTTGCCTCAGAGTTAAAAGCTCTGCACCTTTTTCATGAATGGTGAGGAGAACAGCAAGGAATCTCTCACAGTTGTGTGAGAAATTAATTTTCTAAGGTTATTATGAGATTCTGAGTAAGATTTTTGTATATTTACTGATCCAAAATCTACTGTTAGAGCAGAGTTGCTCTAACAGAAGCTCCCCCAAATTTCAGATATGGACGTAAATTAATTTTGATGAATCAGTATCCTATTACCTCTGAGCCAAGAAGTGTTTCTGGTTTGACTACTAACACAAGTATAGTTGAATAAAATCATCACTTGAATGAAAGCAGCATGAGGTCCAAAGCAGATCCTTCCAGGCAATTAAATACAAGCATAACCTCATCAGTTTTGTAAAGCTCTCTGTGCTATATTGTTTTTCTGCAACTGAAACAGGTGACAATTCCTGCTTCCTCAAGAGTAGAGAGTTTGAATACTCTTTCAGGAACACTAAGACATTTATGTTAGCAAAATATAACACATTGTGTTCATTATTTGTGATGAGAATCTGGAGAATAATGTTGATACTTTTTTTCTTATCCACAGTTTACTTTTTTGCCACCATCAGCTAAAGTCTTCTTTTGAGGATTATTGTAGAGTCTTGGTTACTCCCCAAGTGTCATTTTAGTTGATGTTTAAGGAGAATTGCAAGTTCATTTCTCTATTACACTTGTTAGCTCTTTCATTTTGACATCAAGACTGAAATTCTCTTATACAAGCCACATGATACCTTCTTCAAAATTTATATTAAAATTCTATTAATCTCATCTTGACTAGTGGAAGGGTTGGCTTTGGGTTTTACTTAGTTTTTCTGTGCCATATGTGAAAAAGATTTTCCCCATGTACCTGCTGCAACTTAAATTAGATGGCTAGATGTCAGATTACTGACAGGGCTTGCCTAATATTCAGTGTTAAGAGTGATTTCCAAAGACCTAGAAGGATTGACTCATTTGCCTGTTTACTCAGGTTTCTCAAAATACATTTGGTGAAAATTGTGAGCTTTCTGGTTTTTCATTATCCCTGAAATATAGTTGTCCCTAAATATTCTTTATTTTGTGAATTCCTACAAGAATTATAATGGAGGTAACTAAAACACAGAAATGGTATATAATTTTAATAAGCAGCATTAATTACCTCTTTTTTTTCTTTTTTTGTAGGTCTTTTAAGAATACAGCTAAGAAGTTCAATAAAAAGCCTTAGCTAAACTCTCTATCAGTAGAAACAAGCCTTCCAAGTCAGTGCAACTGAGAATGTAGTTGGAGGAGCAGTGGTGATTTAATTCTTGCAAAGTACCAACTTGAAAAATCCTAGCAACAACAAACCAGTTATTTAATTTCTCTTGTTGCCTAGATATACTGTTGTGCATTTAATTTAAAATATATTAAGTTGTGGAATGACTTTATCAATCCTATCATTAAACAGAAGCTTCTGTCAAATTTATTAGTAATTTTCAAGAGGCCTATTAGGAACATAGATTATAAACATTGTTATTTATAGTGAGTATGCATTCCCTTTGTGTGTGCACTTAGTGTTGGACTTTACACTTTTAGGTTTATGGCTGGATTTGATGATCTTAAAGGACTTTTCTAACCTAAGTGATTCTTTTGTTCTTCAATTCTGTTTACACATGGTGTTAAGAATGAGATTTCATCACTAAATATTTTTTTTTCTGTGATAACATATTTTGTTTGCTTATAGTGCATGTTTGGAATATTTCTAAAAATCTTTTTGTATAATTCGAATTAGCAGTGTCTAGGATTAAGTAAAATGCAGTGCTACTGAACTGACAATTACCATTCAAACCCTTCAATGTTGTGAGTCATGCAAATTAGTTTATTGTCATTATTCACAGGTCCAATTATTTTGCTATTATATGGATTTCAAAATACCAGTAAAACAGTGCTCATAAATTCTAAACCTGTATTCTGGGTTTCATATTCTGGGCAATTAGTTTTTCAGATAGACATAGGTATTGTCTTTTGTCTTGTTTCTTTTGTCTTTGCTTCCAAATTCCGTGAAATAGTATAACCATATCCTGCATTAAGGCCTGAAAACATTTTTCTAACAACTGAATATTTCCAGAGGCTGTTGTCTAGTCTTGAGGCTTAATGGGATTGGCTGACCTATCTAAACTATGGCTTTTTCTTAGCCTCCAGAAAATGTGTTTGCACTCTGATTGCCTATTGAGAATGATTCTTGGCCCGACAAATTTTTCTAGAGAACTGACTTTAAATTACAACTTGATAATGGTCACAACTGTTCCAAGAACCAGCCCAACAGTTTAATAGTATCGAAGATCAATGTCTTTTTTTCCCACGTTCAGAACTGATATAATAAACTGATGCTTGATTATTACTGTAGACATGGCCATTGTATCAGACACGGCCATATGTAGATACACCACCACGGCTTCTTAGGCCTTTTTACACCTAAGTCTTCCTTGCTCTAGGACTGAGTTTCTCTCTATTCAAATCCATTATCATGCAGTTTGTTCTTCTAGACCTTTCTGGAAATGGGACAGAGGGCTTAGAGGGTTTTTGGTGTTTTTGAGCCCCCCTACTGGTCTGTCTTTGGCCAACAGTCCATGCCTGCTTCTCAACCCACAGCTTGTGCTGTGCTCTTCTCCAGGAGCCAATACAATGAGTTTGTCCCAGAGAAGCGCTGTCTTACCTCTGTATGGCCTCCTTCTCCAGTCACATTCAGTTTTTTCTCACAGCATGTTGTTACCAACAATCCCTAGTTGTCTCCATTGCTATCTGGCTATTGGTTTTTGAGACATGCGCATTAGCTCCTTATCTTCAGAGCTTCTACAGTAATAATAAGGAGACAGTAATGATAAGGAGACTAGAGTAGCTCTCCTGTGAAGGCAGGCCGATCAAGTTGGGGCTGTACAGCCTGGAGAATAGAAGGTTGCATGGAGACCTCATAATATCCTTGCAGTATCTGAAGGGGGCCTACAAGGAAGATGGACAGGGACTCTTCATCAGGAACTGTAGTGATATGACAAAGAGTAATGGGTTCAAACTGAGAAGAAGGTTTAGATTAGATGCTAGAAAGAAAGTCTGCTTTGATGGTGATGAGGCATCAAGACAAGCTGTGGATCCCCCAACCCTGGCAGGGTTCAAGGCCTGGTTGCATGGGGCTTTGAGCAACCTGGGCAAGTCAAGGTGTTGCAGTGCTGAGTGTTGCTTAGCTGCTGCAGCTTTCCCTGGGAGCGCAGCGGGGGCTTCTTGGGACAAGGCAGGGATTCTCTGCCCTCCTGCAG
>VZRR01014155.1:513592-579495 GCA_013398015.1 Oreocharis arfaki | reverse complement strand
GGGGCGGGGAGAGCACATGGGCAAATGGTTTCAGGGCACAGGGGTGGTACATGGGCGGGGTTGGGATACAGGAACCAATAGGGAGAACTCGAGAAGTGGCCAGGACTAGGGGCAAGGGAAGGAGGGAGACCCCATGGAGAGGGCAGGAGGTGATCAGTAAGAGGGGGTACAGCACCACATCAAGGTGTCCCTGCGCATGGTAGGGAGGTTGGAACTAGTTGATCCTTAAGATACCTTCAAAAGCATTCTTTGATTCTATGACATCTAAAGAGTCTCCAATTATCTTGTTCTTTCTTTCTATTTATCCTCAGCTAAAGTTGCACACAATGGACTATAATAATGAAGCCACACTTGAATAATATGGTTCCTTAAGCATGAACAAGTCAAGCTAATACTTTCTCTAACAGAGTATTGAATGGAATTCACTTAACCTATATTATCTGGAGTTGATGAAAATTAATTTTCAAGATTTATGCTTTTCAAGATTTATTTTTTCAGGGAGATTGGTCATAATTCCCTTGTTCTAATTAAGGATCAGTTCTTTTGAATGCAATAGAGTTGAACTCCTTGAATATGTTAGGAAACTAGTTCTATTTTAGTTCACATTCAGTTCATAGATTTGTCTATGTTTTCAAGCAGTGTGGAGAGGTAAGAGAGGATTTTTAAAGTGAAGCAGTGAAGCTGTGAAGCTACTTGATACCTCTGAATGATATTCATGCTATCGTTCATTTGGAGGTTTTATTGCAGACTAGCCCTACACATATGGATCAACTATCCATTAGTGACTGGGGTGTACTACGTATGTTCTTAAAGTGTTTCTTTCAGGTTTGTTTCGTTTGAAGATTCACTTGTCAGATTGTTGCCTTATGTGAACTAAAGCATGCTAAATGGTGGTAATTTTAAGTTAGCTTCAGAAACATATTTTTGATCTTAACAAAAAGTTTACTATAAATGTGCCTCCGAAATACTTTCTGTAGGAACTCAAAAACCTCAAAGAAA
The DNA here is from genome assembly GCA_013398015.1 of Oreocharis arfaki. Classification (NCBI taxonomy): domain Eukaryota; kingdom Metazoa; phylum Chordata; class Aves; order Passeriformes; family Paramythiidae; genus Oreocharis; species Oreocharis arfaki. The sequence continues at coordinate 578,496 of VZRR01014155.1, read as the reverse complement.
TGGAAACAAAGTAGTAATCTAGTTTAAATATACGTATTGCTTGTATATAAAACACAAAAATAGAATCAACTTTTCTTTTGCATTTAGAATCCTTTTGCAGTTTTACTTTGCCCATCATAATTTTCATGCATTCTCCTTGAATATCAGGTTTCCACTTTTTTTAAAAAAGTTTTTACATGCTTTACTGGCATGGCTAGATATTTTCAAAGTTTAAAAACCAAATGAAAGGTAGCGTGATGATGGACAAGAGAAATGCAAATCCTGTTCCAAGCCTATCTGTTTTCATCTCATTCTTTATACAACACTAGTCAGACAAACTGTTTGAAGGAACATAATCGAAGTAAACGCTCCATACATGTTTCAATGAGTGTCAATGTTCTTTATCATCGTCCTTGATGATCCCTTCCAGGACCTTGTTCTGTGATTGTGCTATAACTAATAAAGGCTCAAAGTTTCTTGTCCATGATTGTGGACCTTGTGTTGTCAAGTACAGCAGTGTTAAAGGACAAAATACATTTAAAACCACTTCCGTCTTCTCTTTTTTAATACAGCTGAAGTTCAATTAACTAAATATGGCTTACATAAATTAGTATGTAGATTAAGAAACATTAGAAAGGAATTTCACCACAAGAACAGTGTGTTCCTCAACAATTTCCATTGTTAATATTTCTAGCTTTTTTTTTTTTTTATCCCTAGGCATCATACACATCATGAGTGAATACAACAAACCTGTGAAATTCAGCAGAGTGGTCAGTGGGACTAGAGAGAATGTAATTTTCAGTAGCCTGTGATATTGTCCTTTTCTTCTCTAGTTTGTGCTGCAACCACAGTTTTCACTGAGTGTGATTATGATCCACTGTGACACTGTATCATAACTGAACAATAAGTTCATCATTAAAATTTCTGTTTGTCATGGAGGGTCTCTGTTAGGATTTCTATTACTGCTGGTTTTTTAGAGATTTGTTGTTGGTTTTGATACTGTTACTTGCTCTTTGAATTCTTTCCTTCCCTCTACTGTTTTCATGTGAATCTGTTTTCACAGTCAACGTGCGAGAGTCTGTGACGCTTTTATTTCATTTATTTATGGGAAATTTCACATTGTAAGGTCTGCTTCTTGCTTTCCTTCCCACACTCTTAAATTTAGACATAGCAGCTCCTTTTTATCTATTTTCAAGCCCTGACCAATGGTACACAATTTTTAATTTATCTTTAATAAATTATCCTTATGTAATCTCTGTTTTTGTGAGCACTTAACAGCATTGCCCTGTTTTAAGCATTCTTTCAACAAATGAACTCATTAATAGCTTCTCTTTTGGAAACTGACAACAACTGCTGACTTTTTTTTTCACTTTAATTCTTTTTGCAGGCATTTTGAATCCAAGTACATGATGGCCACTGCTAGAGAGACACTCTTAACTAGCATCACATCAAAGGTTGCTTTGCCTTTTGTGTGTTCCAACCTGCTCCATGAAACAGTAATAGATTCTACATAGGAATTTAATCTTTATTTAAACCGTGTTGTGCTATTTGCCTAATGTATATTGTAGCTGCAATCTCCCATTACTGATAATTTTCTTTACTCACAGACTCTTTGACCTCAGCAGGCCACAGTCATGGTCACATAGTGAGGGGCTTCAACATGGTCTTAGAAAGAAAAATACAATAAAGACGACAGGTGAAAAGAGTGTGTATTTATAGATGGATTTATTTAGGTGAAACCATGCCATTTGAAACTTTTTCTAGTTTTCTGTTTTTCTTCTATAACTGCCTTTTTGGCAGATTTCTACTCCTTATACTGTTGTGTTGCAAAACTGTGAGTGAGGTAAATGGGCGCCGTGTGGGGTGTAACAGGCACAGAGGACTGTGTTTGAGTACTAGAGTTCTAGTGGGATCAGGCCACCAAATACCTTCTGCTCCTTATAGATGTTTCCTGAAGTCTCTGGATGGGGAAACTCATCAATGCAAAGCTGTCATCAAACCGGAGGAACTCATGGCCCTGCTCAGGCACTTATATGGAAGGCACTGGTAGCTGATAGGGGCTGGAGACAGGTTGGAGCAGAGACACTACGACAAAAGGGGCGTGCACATCCTCAGAGACTTCAGCCACGGCTAGCTGATACCAGGGACATTAAGGAACGAGCATCACAAATACTAAGCATAGGGTAGCAGAAAAAATTGTGTTACATACTACACGAAAACCTCCTACGACTATCCTGGAGGAATCGGGACAGACTCCAAACAGACACTTGAGTGTGGGCGTAAAGATTGCTTATGTATGTGTTGTTTCTGTGATCCTTTTTCTCGCTATCAGAATTGCTACACAGAATTTTAGTCCGGCTGATGAGCTGGTTTTGACTGGATTGAAGTTTATTTTCTTCATAGGAGTTAGTAGGGGGCTGTGCTTTTGATTTGTGATGAAAATGGTGTTGATAACATAGTGATGTTTTAGATATTGCCAAACAATGTCTGTACAGAGCCAAGGTCTTTTCTGCTCCTCACCCCACAATGAGGAGGCTGAGTGTGCAGAAGGAGTTGGGAGGGGACTCAGCTGGGACAGCTGACCCCAGCTGACTAAAGGGATATTCCATACTGTTCCATACACCATGTAGGGTGTTGTGCTCAGCATATAAGGCTGGGGGAAAAAGGAGGAAGGGGAGCATTTTCAGAGTTAAGGTGTTTGTCTTCCAAAGTCACATCTACTTGTCATGGAGCTCTGCTGTCCTGGGGATGGCTGGACACCTGCCTGCCGATAAGAAAGCGTGAATTCCTTGATTTACTTTTCTTGTATGCACAACTTTTGCTTTACCTACTATACTGCCTTTATTGTAACTCATGAGCTTTCTCAGTTTTACCCTCCTGATTCTCTCCCCCATCACAACAGGGGGAAATGAGCAAATGCCTGTGTGGGGCTTAGTTGTCAGACAGGGTTAAACCATGGCAGCTAACAGTAAACTAGAGTAAAATAAAATTCTCTGGCTTGATACTGCTATGCTGAACATCATTTCATAAGGATTGTTGAGTAAAAGACTAGCCACCAGAAACCCTGATAAGCAAGTTCAGCACTGTCTGCATCACTACTCTGTCTATATTTATAGTACAACTATAAGGTAGAAATAAGGGTTCTGTATTTTGAGGTGTAGGTAAATTTACTGTCTAGCATGTTCAATATTGCTTCAGCAAATGCCATATGTTTTAAATGGTGGCTAGTAAATAAGGAAAGAATCATTTGCAAATAATTGGGATAGGCATAAATAATGGATCATTTCCTAAGGATCATGCATTTTGTGGTGAAAAATAAAAAGGTACAAAGGACCACTTGGTATGTCATTGAGAAAAGTAGTGTATATTGCAAACACAGAGGATGAAAGTCCAATTTTGCAGGCACTGTAATTTATGGCTTTTCCTTTATTATATGTACCTATTAATTAATGCTTAAATTTGATGTTTTTAAACACACATCAGAAATAAAGCGACCATAGTATCACAGTCCCAGGGAGCAGCAAACATGGGCTGCCGTGCAAGGGTGGAGTGCTGGAGGAGGAGAGTTACAGTAACATCAGTGACAACAGGCACCATCCCATAGGGCCCATTTGGGAAAGAGAGTGTCTGGGGATGGCACTCAGAGGCAACCAAAGGTCCAGTGGTACCCAGACAGATACACAGCAAGGATACAGGTTCTGAGCTCAAGAAAGTAAGTCAAATATTTAGGTCAGGGTCAAGACCCAAGTAATTAAGGTATAAGGTCAAGTACCAGCTCATTTGCAACATAGCGTAGATGAGGATCAGAACCTGAGCTTAAATGCTGCTCCTGAGAAAGGCAGGGGGCACGCAGAAAGCCCCCCCTGCCCACAGCACCCTCTCAGTTATTTCATATCACTTTGATCTAAGGTTGCAGCTGCATCCTACCAAAGCTGCTCAAGCGCAGGCAGGCATTCAACAGTGTTCATGTGACACGTGAGAAGGTGGAAAAAGGAGGTTCATTCCTGGCCAAAACATAGTGATATGATATTACTAAACATTTCCTGATTTATTATCTTCTTTGACAGATTCTTTTTCCCTGAGAAGTTGTNAGCAGAAAAAATTGTGTTACATACTACACGAAAACCTCCTACGACTATCCTGGAGGAATCGGGACAGACTCCAAACAGACACTTGAGTGTGGGCGTAAAGATTGCTTATGTATGTGTTGTTTCTGTGATCCTTTTTCTCGCTATCAGAATTGCTACACAGAATTTTAGTCCGGCTGATGAGCTGGTTTTGACTGGATTGAAGTTTATTTTCTTCATAGGCGTTAGTAGGGGGCTGTGCTTTTGATTTGTGATGAAAATGGTGTTGATAACATAGTGATGTTTTAGATATTGCCAAACAATGTCTGTACAGAGCCAAGGTCTTTTCTGCTCCTCACCCCACAATGAGGAGGCTGAGTGTGCAGAAGGAGTTGGGAGGGGACTCAGCTGGGACAGCTGACCCCAGCTGACTAAAGGGATATTCCATACTGTTCCATACACCATGTAGGGTGTTGTGCTCAGCATATAAGGCTGGGGGAAAAAGGAGGAAGGGGAGCATTTTCAGAGTTAAGGTGTTTGTCTTCCAAAGTCACATCTACTTGTCATGGAGCTCTGCTGTCCTGGGGATGGCTGGACACCTGCCTGCCGATAAGAAAGCGTGAATTCCTTGATTTACTTTTCTTGTATGCACAACTTTTGCTTTACCTACTATACTGCCTTTATTGTAACTCATGAGCTTTCTCAGTTTTACCCTCCTGATTCTCTCCCCCATCACAACAGGGGGAAATGAGCAAATGCCTGTGTGGGGCTTAGTTGTCAGACAGGGTTAAACCATGGCAGCTAACAGTAAACTAGAGTAAAATAAAATTCTCTGGCTTGATACTGCTATGCTGAACATCATTTCATAAGGATTGTTGAGTAAAAGACTAGCCACCAGAAACCCTGATAAGCAAGTTCAGCACTGTCTGCATCACTACTCTGTCTATATTTATAGTACAACTATAAGGTAGAAATAAGGGTTCTGTATTTTGAGGTGTAGGTAAATTTACTGTCTAGCATGTTCAATATTGCTTCAGCAAATGCCATATGTTTTAAANCTCTTAACTAGCATCACATCAAAGGTTGCTTTGCCTTTTGTGTGTTCCAACCTGCTCCATGAAACAGTAATAGATTCTACATAGGAATTTAATCTTTATTTAAACCGTGTTGTGCTATTTGCCTAATGTATATTGTAGCTGCAATCTCCCATTACTGATAATTTTCTTTACTCACAGACTCTTTGACCTCAGCAGGCCACAGTCATGGTCACATAGTGAGGGGCTTCAACATGGTCTTAGAAAGAAAAATACAATAAAGACGACAGGTGAAAAGAGTGTGTATTTATAGATGGATTTATTTAGGTGAAACCATGCCATTTGAAACTTTTTCTAGTTTTCTGTTTTTCTTCTATAACTGCCTTTTTGGCAGATTTCTACTCCTTATACTGTTGTGTTGCAAAACTGTGAGTGAGGTAAATGGGCGCCGTGTGGGGTGTAACAGGCACAGAGGACTGTGTTTGAGTACTAGAGTTCTAGTGGGATCAGGCCACCAAATACCTTCTGCTCCTTATAGATGTTTCCTGAAGTCTCTGGATGGGGAAACTCATCAATGCAAAGCTGTCATCAAACCGGAGGAACTCATGGCCCTGCTCAGGCACTTATATGGAAGGCACTGGTAGCTGATAGGGGCTGGAGACAGGTTGGAGCAGAGACACTACGACAAAAGGGGCGTGCACATCCTCAGAGACTTCAGCCACGGCTAGCTGATACCAGGGACATTAAGAAACGAGCATCACAAATACTAAGCATAGGGTAGCAGAAAAAATTGTGTTACATACTACACGAAAACCTCCTACGACTATCCTGGAGGAATCGGGACAGACTCCAAACAGACACTTGAGTGTGGGCGTAAAGATTGCTTATGTATGTGTTGTTTCTGTGATCCTTTTTCTCGCTATCAGAATTGCTACACAGAATTTTAGTCCGGCTGATGAGCTGGTTTTGACTGGATTGAAGTTTATTTTCTTCATAGGAGTTAGTAGGGGGCTGTGCTTTTGATTTGTGATGAAAATGGTGTTGATAACATAGTGATGTTTTAGATATTGCCAAACAATGTCTGTACAGAGCCAAGGTCTTTTCTGCTCCTCACCCCACAATGAGGAGGCTGAGTGTGCAGAAGGAGTTGGGAGGGGACTCAGCTGGGACAGCTGACCCCAGCTGACTAAAGGGATATTCCATACTGTTCCATACACCATGTAGGGTGTTGTGCTCAGCATATAAGGCTGGGGGAAAAAGGAGGAAGGGGAGCATTTTCAGAGTTAAGGTGTTTGTCTTCCAAAGTCACATCTACTTGTCATGGAGCTCTGCTGTCCTGGGGATGGCTGGACACCTGCCTGCCGATAAGAAAGCGTGAATTCCTTGATTTACTTTTCTTGTATGCACAACTTTTGCTTTACCTACTATACTGCCTTTATTGTAACTCATGAGCTTTCTCAGTTTTACCCTCCTGATTCTCTCCCCCATCACAACAGGGGGAAATGAGCAAATGCCTGTGTGGGGCTTAGTTGTCAGACAGGGTTAAACCATGGCAGCTAACAGTAAACTAGAGTAAAATAAAATTCTCTGGCTTGATACTGCTATGCTGAACATCATTTCATAAGGATTGTTGAGTAAAAGACTAGCCACCAGAAACCCTGATAAGCAAGTTCAGCACTGTCTGCATCACTACTCTGTCTATATTTATAGTACAACTATAAGGTAGAAATAAGGGTTCTGTATTTTGAGGTGTAGGTAAATTTACTGTCTAGCATGTTCAATATTGCTTCAGCAAATGCCATATGTTTTAAATGGTGGCTAGTAAATAAGGAAAGAATCATTTGCAAATAATTGGGATAGGCATAAATAATGGATCATTTCCTAAGGATCATGCATTTTGTGGTGAAAAATAAAAAGGTACAAAGGACCACTTGGTATGTCATTGAGAAAAGTAGTGTATATTGCAAACACAGAGGATGAAAGTCCAATTTTGCAGGCACTGTAATTTATGGCTTTTCCTTTATTATATGTACCTATTAATTAATGCTTAAATTTGATGTTTTTAAACACACATCAGAAATAAAGCGACCATAGTATCACAGTCCCAGGGAGCAGCAAACATGGGCTGCCGTGCAAGGGTGGAGTGCTGGAGGAGGAGAGTTACAGTAACATCAGTGACAACAGGCACCATCCCATAGGGCCCATTTGGGAAAGAGAGTGTCTGGGGATGGCACTCAGAGGCAACCAAAGGTCCAGTGGTACCCAGACAGATACACAGCAAGGATACAGGTTCTGAGCTCAAGAAAGTAAGTCAAATATTTAGGTCAGGGTCAAGACCCAAGTAATTAAGGTATAAGGTCAAGTACCAGCTCATTTGCAACATAGCGTAGATGAGGATCAGAACCTGAGCTTAAATGCTGCTCCTGAGAAAGGCAGGGGGCACGCAGAAAGCCCCCCCTGCCCACAGCACCCTCTCAGTTATTTCATATCACTTTGATCTAAGGTTGCAGCTGCATCCTACCAAAGCTGCTCAAGCGCAGGCAGGCATTCAACAGTGTTCATGTGACACGTGAGAAGGTGGAAAGAGGAGGTTCATTCCTGGCCAAAACATAGTGATATGATATTACTAAACATTTCCTGATTTATTATCTTCTTTGACAGATTCTTTTTCCCTGAGAAGTTGTTAAAGTCACATATCATCTGTGGGCGTTTCTCCAATCTCACTTATAATATACTGTATTTTTGTTGTATGTATGTAATACCAGTTATTAATAGAAAACACATAATCCTTAAAATGCTGGACTGGAATGGAGGTAATTTGGGATTAATTTTTGCTGGAGTTCTGCATAAGTCTACCTGCTTTATTCTCCTCTAGTGCAAAATAGAGCATTGTGCTGCTTTTCACCCAGCCTTACGTAAGTTTAAGAGTTAGATTTTCTTCAAGTATCTCTCTGTCCATACAAACCCCAGTCTTGAACCTTTCTTAGTCTTCATCAATTACATGGAACCAGCTGGGCTTATAAATAAGATTTTCTCCTTGCCTAAAGCAGATGTAAAGTATAACAGTTATCATAACGCCTTTCAAATTTCATCTCATTACATCATTTTATCTCATGAGATGGCATCAGCATTTTGCAGTTATTTCTTTTCTGATTTTCTAAGTAATATATGTTAATACTATAACCGTATGTCATGCACAGCTTTTTATTTCTTATACTCTTCACTCTATAACTTTTTTTCTCCTTCATGATTTTATTGCTAAAATCTCTTGGTATTTCTTTTCTATCTTCCCTCAGGTTTTTTTCACTGCTTTTACAAGATGTTTTCGTTTATTTAGTATCATTAATTATAGTGGTCCAGTAATAATTCTTTAGCTACATAAAGACTAATAATGATTTTTGTGAAGAATTACAACTTTTAAAATGCTACCAATGATTTATTTTAAAGTAGTTCAGATTTATCCCATACAAATACTGTGAGGAAGCACATTTTTATTACCACTAAAAAAGAATTTTGCATATGACACCAGAATGATGCATAATTACATGGATGAAGGACAACATGCAAATGGGCAAGAACTCTTCCGCATTAGACATGCAACAGCTTTCTTTATGAAGTGTCTAAAAGGACATTTTTTAAGTGTTTATTTAGTAACACCTGAGCAAACCTCATTATGAAATAGGTATGAAAAGATGGGCTGCTGAATGTAGGATTTCTGAATCTGTGCAGTAATATAGACCATAGACTTTTACACCTGATAACAATGACAGATGTAATAGCAGTTATAACGAACATAATAGTTCAAGACTGCTACCTTAAAGGAAAAAAGTGCTAAATGACCCAAACTACACATTTGATACCCCATTATCTAATGGTATCTCTGAACATCATGAGATTCTGAAGATAATGGAATGGTCTCAAAATAGAAAGACTATGAGTATTCAGCAACAAGACTAGCAGTTTTCTTGCAGATCTGTGTCCTTTCTTTCTTTCTATGGGGAGTTAACTCCCAGGGTTGAAAATACAGAGGCAGAGAGAGAAAATTAGAAATTAACATACTTGCCTAGCTTTGGAGATATGTGGCTAGAGTTACTGAAACTCTTTGAAGGCAGAATTTGGATTCAATTAAATTAAATTAAATTAAAATGAAAACTATTCTGGGAGAAGGATCAAAATCTACTTTCTACCCCTTCTGAGTTTAATATTCTAAACCCCAAATCTCCTGTTATTGCTACTAGTTAGTCATAGTCCCCGCTTTTCTGGTATCTTCAAAGGCTTAAGCAGTGCTGGTCACTCTGCTGCACAAAGGTCATCGGGACAGGTTCACATGTTCAGCAATTTACTAATAGGACATAGCTATATTTTAGATGTTTTCATCCCAATTTAGGTAAAAATAGGAGAGACTGAATATGACCCTTTAATTTTATCCTATAATTTCCAACAGATCATTAACTAGTTTAAAATTCTTCAACTAAAGCTTTCCTCAAACAGTATCTTTTCAGTCCTTCTTTGATATTTCAGCCTAGTCCAGAGTATGGACTAAAATACACTTGAAGAATTTTGGGGAAGATGAAGACATTCAAGGAAATCACGTACTTAAAGCAATATCATAACCCAAGTGCAATTTTGTGATAAATCAGTGTAGTGTGTTGACCCTTGGTAGACGCCAGGCACCCACCAAAGCCATTCCATCACTTTCCTCCACACTGGACAGGGGAGAGAAAACAGATTGAAGAGTTCATGAGCTGAGATAAGGACAGAGAGACATCACTCACCAGATACTGTCATGGGCAAAACAAACTTGAATTAAAGATATTAATTGGATTTATTACTAAAAAAATCAGGGCAGAATGACGAGAAGTAGAATAAGACCTTAAGAACACCTTCTCCTCACCTCTCCCTCTTCCCCAGATCTACCTCGTTCCCCAGGGGCACAGGAAGACGGCGAATAGGGATTATGATCAGTTCACCAGAGGTTGTTTCTGCCTCTGCTCTGGAAGAGGAGTCCTTCCTCTGCTCCAGCACAGGGACCTTCCCATGGAATACAGTTCTCCAAAAACTTCTCTAATCTCAGTCCATCCAAAGGGCAACAGTTCTCTACAAACTGCTGCAGTGAGGGATATTTTTCCGTTGGGTGCAGTACTTCAGGAATAGGCTGCTCCAGCAGGAGTTCTCTACTGGGTCACAAGTTCTACCAGGAAACCTGCTCCAGCATGGACTCCTCCACAGGTCTGCAGGTCCTTGCCAGGAGCCTGCTCCAGCATGGACCTCCTACAAGTTCACAGCCTGCTCTCAGCCATCCACCTGCTCCGGCATGGGTCTCCTGCCCAGGCTGCAGGTGGATCTCTGAATCTGCGTGGTCCTCCATGGGCTGTAGGGACCCAGCTGCCTCACCATGATTTTCACCATGGGCTACAGGGAAATCTCAGCCCTGGTACCTGAAGCACATCCTTCCCCTCCTTCTCCACTGACCTTGGTGTCTTCAGATCTGCTCCTCTCACATGTTCTCACTCTGCCCTTCTCTGGCTGCAGTGGCAGTAACTTTTTCTCCTTCTTAAGCCTGTTATCTCATGGGTGTTACCACCATTTCTGAGTGGCCCAGCCTTGGCCAGTGGCATGTCTATCTTCAAGCTGGCTGTGATTGGCTCCACTGGACATGGAGAAAGCTTCTGGCAGCTTTTCACAGAAGCCACCCCTCTAGCCCTCTCCTACCGAAACCAGACCATGCAAGCCCAATAAAACTGTGTGTGTAGGTGTAGAAAAATACACATCCACATGATTTTTACACATGCTGGGTAAAAATGAGAACAATGTGAATAAATTTCAAACTATAAATGCTATTGTTTATTTACACTGAGTGGCTTCCCTTGTAAGATAGTTTATTCTTTAGAATAATTTTCTCATTTGTAAATATCAGTTTAGGGGCCACTATCTTAAAGGGGAATATAAATATCTGAAAGTGCCAGATAAGGGTACTGAAGGGAAAAAAGACTAAAAGAGAGGAAAAAAAAAGTATTTCAGACAAATTAAACTATTACTAATGCAAAGCTATTGAAAATTTCTAAGGTATTTAACATAATACTGTATTTTCATAATTTTCATTATGACTCCAAGCAAAAGCTTCATAATCTTATTTTGGTTTTCTCTCTGTAATCACTCATCTGTATGCAATAAGAATTGCTAGATATATTCAAGGGACAGAAGAGGCTAGTCTATAAATTAAATAGTCCTGGAGGACTCTGTAATCTGTTGTCTTTGACTGTAATACATAAAAGTCTCAAGCATATGATTAAGGACCTTTGGTTTTCAGATATATTATTTGAAAAGTAAGGATTTAATGGAGGGTTTTGATTACTGCATAAGAACAGAAAAGAGTTGAGTACTGCTTGTGTACTTTCCTCATAAAGTTAAAATTCTCAGGCCTACATCTTTGGAATATCTACTTTTATCATAAACTGTTAAATTATTATCAGAAAAATATTTATGGTTAAAGCTCATGACTAGAACTTAGATGTTCTCGTTTAGTTCCTTGTTTTACATCAGATGTCCTATCTTAACTTTAATAGCATTAATTTTGTCAACAGAGGGAGGGAACATGAAAACGTGCCTTTAAGCTCTTTCTCTTCTGCACACAAGTACAATGAAATGCACTGAATACATATCAAATCTTTAGCAGGAATAAAAATAGGAAAAAACTGACTTTTGTTACAGTGTTGTAGTTCTGATCAGTTCATTGGACTTATTCCAGTTTCCCATTACTAATTAGACATTGCCCTTGATTTGTTGAACATTTTCTGTTTTGTAATGAGGTTTTAATGTTCTACTGTATTTGGTGTGAAAACAGAAATATTTTCCTCTGTTTGAACTCATAGGCTGTCACGGAAAATACATGTGAACCTTAAGGAACAAGTGTTCTGAAGCTATTCTCAGTAATGAAGCAGATGTGAAAGAAAACTTCCATCGGTCAGGTGAAACGATGACTACGAAATCAGCATTTTGCACATTAGTGTGCTTTCTTCAACTTTGCATTGTCAATGGGCAGGTAATATGTGAGAGGCAAATGACTACAGAATGGAGAACAGAACCAAAACTTACCATAATAAAATGGACACCAAGGGAAAATATCTGTTCAGACTTTTACACTGAATGCTGGAATATGAATAAAAGTATTAATGGAGAAATCTCTGAAGAACATAACCTCAGTATCCCTCAGATATGCCCTTTACAGCTTCAATTAGGTGATAGTCTCTTCATCTCATCTGAGCCATCCTTTCAGTCCTATGGAATGAATTTGGTAAATGTCTCCAAGGAAGAATTTATTAACTGTCCTAAGGCTAGTTTTCTTCAAGAGCAGTTGATTTTTGTTTGCCAGATAAGAGGGCTGCACCAAGTGGACCCCAACTGGCTTGGTGTTGGAACTCATTATTTTGCAGAACTTCACAAGAGAGGTCCACTACTGTGCAACCTGGGCCTTCGTCTGAACGTAACCGTGAAGCAGCAGTTTTGCCAACAGTCTCTGGATGCACCACTATGCTCTGGGCATGGAAAATGTCTAAGCCGTGTTTGGGAAAAAGCATATAAATGCCATTGTTTCTCACAGTATTCAGGAACATTCTGCCAGAAGTTTGATATATGTTCCACTAAACCTTGCCACAACAATGCCTCCTGCACTGAGAAATCAGAACTTTCTGGAGATCCTTACGAATGCATATGTCCTCCAAAATTTTCAGGTATTTCTTTTCTCTTCTAGGAATAAATGTTATCATACACTGTATAAACAATCATACACTTTCCTTAATAGATTATTAAACAATAAGAACAACACTAGCAAGGCTTTTGTATAATTTGATTGCCCATTGCTGCTACCACACCTGCAGAGTCTCTTTTACATGGAGTCACCTCTGGGAGACTGTGCAGGCATTTGAAGGCAGTTTGTACTTGCTGACATCCATAAGTGCATCGTAGAGAAAAACAGAATAAGTTCTTATCATGATTCTTTCCTACTTAAGCATGAAACTTTAATAGATACTTGTTGACTCACAGAAGTAACTGGTTATTTTCTTTTTTTGTTCTGCAGTTCAGGTTCTTAGACCAAATAACAAATAATTAGGAGTGAGCTCCCTCAGAAATAGCTAGTTAACCAAACTCACAAAAAAGAGTAAATGGTTCTGTTGAAATGAGCATTTAATTGAACCTGCCAAAACTCCCCTCCATTTTCAGTTTCAAGACCTTTCAAATTACATTAGTGAAATTTTAAAATCAAAATTTGGTTTAACTGTAAAGTCAAACCTTAAATTAGAAGGACAAGCAAAAAAAAAGCTTAATATTTTCTTCCCGATTGTTCTGTCCCCTAAAGTTTTTTTCAAAGGCAAATTGTTAAACATACTGTTATCACCAAATTAAATATGTCACAAATGAAAAAAGAAAAATCGAGTAATTCTACTAGGAAATTTTGCAGTACTTACCCAAAACTCATTGGAGAAATTGAATTTGGTTTCGGATTACAATACCGGAGAGTACAACATGACTGGGTAAATTCTTATCTAACCATTATCTTTATTTAATGGCGAAAAAAAAATAAATTAAGGAAATTACGGGGATGTTGTTCCTGCATTCAGACCAATAGAGTTTGGGTACGTTTTAGAAAGTACCAGAAATATTCATTCTCATCACAAAAAGAATTGTTGTAGCTCTTTTTGTACTTGTGGAGCAGAATTCTTGAAATGTTCCTCTGTTGGACTGAACATCTATGCTCTCACAATAGTGATGCTATGCTATGAAGCACAGCTGATGACTCAGGAATGAGTGAGGTTCATAGAACACACTTCATAGAAATGAGGCTTATGTTGCATAAAGATTGCTGTAATTTATTTTTAATTGCTTTTCAAAGTGCATAATAATTTGGTTACTAATGCATTTGCCAATAGAACGTTATGCAGGTATGAATAAGTCAATGTTACGAGAAAAATATTTTTGTAATTATTAAAAGTGCAATTATACAGTGAAAAACATTGACAGTATGTTTTATATTTCTTTTGTCATTACTGGAGGCTGTGTAAAATTCTTTGAAAATAATAATATCCAAAGTGTCTGGTACTAATTGAACTCAAATTAATGAAAAAATTTGCAGGCAATTCTGTTAAAAACAATCATCATGCTTAATGTTATGAACAAGCAATGCTTAAAACATTTTGTTAGCCTATACAGAAGAGTTTTAGGTAATGCCATGATTTTGTGCTGACAATACTGGTCCATAAATTCTTCTTGTATGTAAATAAGAAAAATTAGGAGATTAAACCACCATATATTATGTGCATAGCCACACAAGAGTAAGGGACGAAAGAGTGCCTCCCATAACATAAAGTGTACTAGAAAATTGAAAACTTTTTGAAGTGTGAATAATGTCATAATAATAATAATTCAAGAGACAAGCATAATTATATGGTATTTAGACCCGTATGCTGTAATGGCATAAACAACTTATAACTGGGATTGTAATTTCCAGAAAGCTGCGTATCAAAAGTATTCTCACATTTCCACTTGACATGAGAACATCTTTTGTTCTCAATGCTGAAAGAAGTTGTAAGCTGGATTCATGTTAAAAGAAATAAATACCACAGTTCTAGTAGCATTTCTCCATTTTTAGCAATATGTGAATTTGTAACTATATGTCAGACGAGGCTGAGCACAGTAGCTCATATAAAAGCAGATTAATATCCTTCTGACTTGCCTTAGAATTTCAGTAAGTTTGGAGAAAACTAATGAACAATGTTAGCACAAATACCTATCTATCCATTTGCCTATATATATTGTAGCTATAAATTTGACATCTATAAAAAATTTCACCAAATTCTCTAAATATTTACTGAAGTTCAATTTTGCTACTATTCCTTTGACATAGGTAAAAATTGTACAGAAATTGTTGGACAGTGCCAGCCATCTACATGTTTCAATGGTAACTGCATCAATGCTACACCAAACACTTTTTTTTGCGAGTGTGACAAGGGCTTTACAGGTAGGAAACATCTTTTTTCCCTGTCTTATAATAATGATTTTATCTGTTGTAATAATGATATGAATTTTTCCTTTATTAAAACAGTTATTTTAGATTATTATTGCACAGTTTACCATATCCTTAATTTTTTGAAAAATAGGTTTTGTAAAATATAGAAATTAGACTTCCAAACTACTCATGTACTGACAGAACTCATGTACATTCTATAAATGATAGAAGCTTTTCACAATCAGATCCCATCCACAAGTACCTTTCTTCTATTGGCAGTATAACAGAGGAAGACTCTCAATCACTGACTCACTAGTTCTCAAATACAGAGTTCACAAGAATCAGAACTCTTCCTGGATGGATGATTTTGAATGATCATGGCATTTGTATTCATAATTTCAACATCCTCTTATAGATGTATTAGAAATAAAGGTCGGAAATAATCTAAAGAGTCAATAATGTAATGATTTAGGGGCATGACTTGATTAAAAAGAAGGAAGTTAATTGGTTTATTTATGATATATGGGAAAAATAAGCTGTTTTCATGAGAAAAGCTTCTATGAAAAAATGTATCTAAAACCATCATATGTAAACACTTTCTTGGGGGATAGGGTAGGAGTCAAAAACTTGTGCTTCACAGCAGAAGATCACTGTATGGATGTGAGAAAAGTACTAATACTCAGAAGAACTTTCTTTAAGAAGGAGCTAAGTATAAAGCTAGCTCTTGGACACCAAGGACAATAAAACTTTTCCAAATGTCTCTTTCTTGGAAGCATCACTTATCCTCGTCAATTATAGAATACAAAGAAATAATTACATTGAGACAAAGAGTTAAAGGGGAAAAAAAATCATAATGGAGTTAGAGGAGAGCCGACCTTTGTTTTCATAGTGAAAGACTGAAGATCTTTGTTGATATTTTAATTAAGTCTGTATAGAACTATATTTTAAAAAAATGAGATAGACATGCTGGATTCTAAAATCCTACTAAATCTGTTTGATATTCTCCTCTTCTTCCCTCTCTTTCACTGTAGAAGCATCATGGTCAGCATAATTCTGAGAAAAC
Organism: Oreocharis arfaki; assembly: GCA_013398015.1. Lineage (NCBI taxonomy): Eukaryota > Metazoa > Chordata > Aves > Passeriformes > Paramythiidae > Oreocharis > Oreocharis arfaki. Next base: position 562,350 of record VZRR01014155.1, on the reverse strand, counting down.
TGAAAAAACACCCTCTTTTTTCAAATTAAAAAAGTCCATTAGTAAAGTTTTCTAGAGCTGGTTTTCCCCCACTCATGGTCCACACTTTTTAGAACACTTACCTTTCACACAAATTGTGTGGGCACATCACTTTTGAAATTTTCCCTACAAAAATCTTTTTTATCCTTGCAATTCTGACAAAGTGAGGGAGAGGAGAAATGACAGGAGGAACACCCTTCCAGATGCAGTAAAACCAAACCCATAATGACATGAAAATAGTTTAAATACTCTGAACTACTGGAGAGCAAGATACATTGCAACCCACTCTCCAAGCAGATGGGAAGGATTGAGAAAGAGAAAAGGACACTATGAGTGTAACTAGCTGCCTTTTTATTCTTCACTTAGCTAAAAGAAAATGGGGAATACTTTTTTGTTTCTAAGCGTAAGTATCTTAGAAGGAGAAGGATTTTAAGGATTTTTTTCTGTTTCTGTAGTATGACAGGACTGGTTGACTACCATAAAGCATAATTTTACAATTATTTTCTCACCAAATGTGGTGTTCTAAGTCTATATGTCTTCCTATGATCCTGTGCAAAGATGTTTGCTAGTACAAAGGCAATTTCAAGAGTAGCTACCTAAAAGAATACTACCCATGTGAAAACAGATGTTTTTCTAGGAAAACAGATAATTTCCTATTGTTGTTCCATTGCAGCTATATTGTGTTCTCAGCCCAGGTGAGTTGTGTAATTATGAATCCTGTAAATTGAATACTACTTTAATTGTGTGAAATTGGCAGGAAACTCAAAACATTCTTCTGTCTTGATATTGAACTTGCACACAGAAAACAAAACATGAAAACAAAACATAAAAACAAGATTGTGCACATTATGTTTAAGATTTTGTAAACTTTGTCCTACTCTTTCCTATTTTTTTCTAAAATGAGGGAAGACACTGGCAGTAACCAGTTCACGCAATCTGGATGAAAATATTAAAAATACTTGTTACTCTATATTGATGGGATGCAAATAAAATTATAATAAAATAAAAATGCTCTGAAAGCATTTATTCAAAATAAGTAAAGGTTGCTGGTTCTCAGTTGTTGTATTTGTAAGGATAGAATGGATCTATTAGACAAGCAGTCCAAATTCTCATGTCAATTATGTGTTTGGGTTTTTTTAAATTAATTATTTAGTTCGTTCACTGAGCTCTCCAAACCTTGTTTACCCTTTCCTGAAAGAAGTCTTTTAACATAACAGCAAACAGCTAGCATTAGGTTTGCCAGTATTCTTATACTGAATACTACAATTCATACCAGAATTTTCACTCTTAGACTAAGAAAGAAGCATTTAGAGGAAGGGAATATGGGTAAAACAAAGACCGAGTGGGTACAGAGAGAAAGAAGGTAAAATAGGCCGATAGTGTGTAAGCGGTTGCTGTTCAGTACTCGTCTGACTGAAACCTGCACTGAATCACTGCAGCCTATCCATTCTTTTTATTAAATATTTTCTTAACTCTCTTTCCACATAATCTCACTTTCTTCCCATCTATGTATTCTAAGGTCCCAATGCCAGACCTGGAGAGAAAAAATTTGAGTTAGACCATTGCTGATAGTGGTCCTAATGTTTTTGCTGCCAGTAGTTGGAGTAAATGAGGGTCTCAGCATCAACAAGCTAAAGGGAGACCACAGACTGTAGAAGTGTGTGGCTGAACGGAGTTATTTTAGTGCCAGCAAAAGGCATCAGACTCTGAGCAATGGTGGCTCCCACGCCTGGTGCCAGTCAGAGCAAGTGAGAGTCCCAGCACCAGCAAGTGGAGAGCAGAGCAAGAGTGACAGGGCCTGTGTGCACTGGCAGGAGCCGCTCAGAAGATAAAACGTTTATATTTTAGTCTAAGCTGGTCTCTGAGTGTGTGTGTGTATGTGCATGTGCACTTCATTAGCACACTTCAAGCTGGACTGTCTGGCGAGTAGGAGGCACAGGATCTGCGCGCCAATATTAGATGAGCTGAGGTCCCACACTGCTATCGAAGGGGTTCACAAAAGTGTCATTCCTTGTGAAACAGAGGGTAAGGGACTGTGTATTGAAGGGGTTCACAAATGTATCAGTCCTTCTGAAACAGAGGGTAAGGGGCTGTGTATCTTTACTAGCAAGCTTCAATCCTGATCAGTCAGAGAAGACGACTAGGATTTGGCTGTTTGTACATATGTTTTACGTGAATTCTGGGTGGGTGCTGTTAAAGGTAATGCCTTATCTGTGGGTGGTCTATGTAGCTGGTTGCATTAGTGTCCTCTGCATGTGTGCATCTCTGGCGTACATGTTCATTTTGGCTGCTGGCTGAGTCTGCAAACAGGAAAGCAGCAGCTGCATTCACGGGATGGATGGGACTCCCAGGTCTTTGGGTTCAGGAGACTGAGGGGAGACCTCATTGCAGTCTACAACTTCATGAGAAGAGGAGGGGCAGCTATTTCTTCTTTCTTGTGACCAGTGACAGGTCTTGAGCAAGTGGCCTGAAGCTTCAGGTCAGGGGACATTTAGGCTGGATATCAGGAAAAGGTCCTTCACCCAGAGAGTGGCTGGGCACTGGAAGAGGCTCCCCAGAGACATGGTAAGAGCACAAAACCTGACAGTTCAAGAAATGTTTGTACATTGCTCTCAGGTACATGGTGTGATTCTTGGGCTGTCCTTTGCAGGGCCAGGAGTTGAACTCTCTGATCCCGATAGCTCCAACTCAGCATAGTCTATGATTATATGATTATAAGAATCTCATTTGGGTAGGAGAAAATAAAATACTATCTTTAAAAAGAGTTTTCATACGTGCAAAAGAAGGGGCTGTTACTTGATACCATTATTATTTTAAAGGATGTAAAATTATGAAAAAAAAAAAGAGGATAAGATACCCCAAAGTAATCTAGACTCCATCCCCTTTTTTCAGGGGGCTTAGCCATATTTATCATCATATAGAGCGCCTGGTTCAAGCTGCAGTTCCAGCCAGCTCCAACCCACCTACTACAGGTCATGATTAAGCCCGCAGCTGAGGTGGGGGCACCTTGGGTGAAATATACTTAAGAAAGGGCAAAACTGCGCAGGTATAAAGGAATAAGGTAAAAAATATGTGAGAAACAGCTCAATGGATGTCAAGACCAGTAAAGTAAGGGGGAGGAGATGTTGCAGACAGCAGAGCAGATATTCCCTTGCAGCTCATGGTGAAGACTGTGGTGGAGCAGGTATTTCCCTGCAGGGTGTGTAGCAGTCTGGAGTGAAGTGACGCCTAAGAAAGGGAGGAGGAAAGGTTTACTCAGAATAGCACTGGAGTGTGCTAATATTTTTAGTATACCAAGAAGAGACAATGACAGATAAAAAAATCCCTAGATGCTTGTATTTCTTTCAAAGAAGATAAAATTAGCTACATGATTTTGAGTCTACTTATCTCAAATGTTATGTCTAGTTTAAACAGACAGGCATTAAAAACGGGTAACGAGACCAATGAGTCAGAAAATCTTCAGACCAAACACTAAATAAAACTTTCTTTAATGACAATAGAACAATACTAAGGTATGTAGTAATATGTTGTGGGATACCAGAGTGATCAGGCTGCATACGTATTCTGAAGTGTGACATCTGCAGAATCAATTTGTTTTTGTGTAGCCTTGTATGCACTCTAAAGGCACTTCCAGATATGCTGTAAGTTATGGATAGCTTCATGAGCATGTTGCACAATTTTGTATCATTAATTGTCCAGTTGTGTGTGTCACACTGTAGTCTAATATGCTTCTGTATTTTCAAAGCCTCTGCTTTGAACTGTTTGGAACCCCTCCACAGTCTTATGATTATTCACTTTCACATACCTGTCTAGTCCGCACTAGTTTGCAAAGAAAAGCACTGGTATTTAAAAGCTTATCACTGTGTATAAATCACTTTCTCAAATGATTATTATTAGCATCAAAGTCACTACTGGAATTTTCGTTATGTTTTCAACAGTGATTCTTGTCAGATTTTAGCAAAATCATAAAATGAAGTCAGTGGAGACGTACATTTTGATCTTAGTTGGTCTGCCCTAGAATTGTCTGTCTCTCCACTGACAACAAAGAAATCACAGTAAGCAGGATAGTAACTTGTATGTTTCAGTTAAATGCATAAAATATGATGGAGAAATTCTGTGGGTTTCATTTCATTAGCATATAAAAAGGGGATTAATCAAAAGTTGTAAACAAATGGGGAAATAGGGAATGAGAAAATGTTTGGATGTAAATTCTAGCTAATTGTTAATTTTAGTTTATTGTTTCAGCCTCTGCTAGGTGCTTCATGAAAGGGAATATCATCAATAGTATTCATTAATGAAGTAGCCAGTTCTGTAAAAGATTCTTTTGGGAAAGGTAGTGCTGCTTCTCTAACAACTTTAAAACACTCCAGTGTAATAACCTTTGTTCAATAAAATATGTATATATATGAAATATGACAAGTAGTAGGAAGCAGAAGGAGCATTTCCACAGGGCCAGAAGTGAGCATGTGTTTTCTTTTCTTAATAGACCTTTACAGGTACATTATCCAGACTCAGTTTCATGTAACTATAATCAGTGTAGAACTCAAAGCATTTAAAGCCAAGATCTAATAATAAATTTTTGTATAACTTAGGAAGACAGGATGAGACCATGAAAGAGTACATAGTGGAGGACTGGGAAAAAAAGAAAAACCGTGAAAAAGAGATTTGTTTCTATAAAATTGAGTTGAATGTTTGTGGTACTTCACAGAAGATAGACTCAGAAGGTGGTATCAGCTAACAAACTGAATAGCAACGAGGATTTAGAGAAGGACATTTCAAGTTTCATAATTCGTATTCAAAAGGGAAAAAAAAAACAAAAAGCCCTGAAAACAAAAGAAGAGATAAAAGAACAAAAAATAAGAGGAATGGAAGTGGTTGAAATAACATGAGAAACATTCTTTGCAAAAAGGCAAAAATGAGTGTTCATAATACTGGTTACATTTGGGAATATAGAGTAATCAATGAGGCTGATGAATGAAAGGTTGCTGAAATATGGCATTCTTTGTTAACCATAAACCACAGCAAATACCAAGAATAAAAGAGCTCTACCTCAGCACAATGCTGGGCCTGAAATGGGAGACATGCCAAAGGCTCCATTAAGTCTGTAAAATATATCACTATTCATTTTTATGGAAGTGATTGGGTAGTGGGGTGATGGATGAATAGATAGATAGGTAGATAATACAACAAACAGAGATTGCTCATGGTTTGACTGTCATTATTCATATTTAGCAATCGCAATTGTATTGGTGAAGACAAAGCATACATTGCAATATACTGGGTTAATATTGATGAAAAAATAGAGATGTAATATTTCTTTTTGGTTCTGCCTGTGCTGCCATTTCACTTACAGAATTATAAATTACACTTACTAAGAGGAAAAAGACAAAACCCACAAGGGGATATGAAAGCTTAGAGAGCATACTGAAGTCTCACAAACTCTGACAAAGCAAATGTTAAAAATAATAGTCATTCTAGAAAGAAGACACCATTCTGTAGGAAATAATGAAAGTGACGTAGCCAATAAAGTTACTGTCACTTTGAACAGCAGAGTGTTTAAAATTCTCAGCATTAAGCAAGTAACAAATTTCTAAAAGAAAAAAAAACTTGAAATCAAATCCCCAGTTTATGAGCAAAAATAAAAATTTACTGTTACTATTTCACAGTGGGTTGACAACAATAGCTTATGAAATTCACACAGAGAAGGAAAAAAACAAAAAGAATAAGATAGAATACTGTGATATTGAAAAAATAGAAAATATCACCCTTACATTAATTCTTGCTGCAACTTCAGCCATCGTTGTCTTTATGTCAGGAGCAGTCTATTACCTGGCAGAGAGACACTGGATAAGTGTATTTGTTCTTAAAAAAGCATCCAGCTGTGTTGCTTTTCTCAGCAGTCAAAATTATATTCTGTCACTTTGTATCAGCAAAATAATTCATGCAGACTCATACAGAAAGCACTGAGATGCTTATTCTGATGACTGCAAGCTTCTTAACTTCTGCACATTACATAAAACTGGTTTTGAAAAAATGAATAGAACATACTTGCATTCAAAATAATGAGTCTTTAATGTCCCAAAACAGAACACAAATTCATCTCTTTGCCATCCATGTATATTTTATCAGTTATATTGTCAGCCTAGCTAAACTCTAACACAGATTTTCAAGTTATTCAGGGGGAATGCACAGATCTAACTGACTTTTCAGCATCTTCTATCTCTTCAGTACCGTGAAGAGGGACGAGGACCTTAATTTCCTCAATGTTGATGTGAATGCTTAATCGCTTGTTGTTTTGATCAAAAGGGTTGATGATATACGGCATATGTCCTAAAATGTACAAAATGATTGGCAAAAAACTATAAAGCCTATAGCACAGCAATTATATGAATTTTGATTTAGCACAAAATTTGGTTCTTATATCTGCTGACAAATACAGATTCCTTTCTGTCAACTAAGTACAACCTACAGGTTGAACTATCAAACAAGTTATTGCGTTGTAACTTTTTATCACTGAAAGACATAAACAGTCTGCTTTAAACAAGGACCTGTGTCTCATCCACTATGAAAGAAATATATTTGAAAACTTGCCTGTATAATGAATTTTTCCTGAAGCCTCCATAGCATCTGATAGATGATAGTACTGAGTGGTTTGTATTGATGAATAGCATTATTTTAAAATTTCCTTCGTTGTAGAAATCATACCAGCTTTGATCAGTGCATTGGTTTAACCCTAGGAGGCAGGAAAGCCCCACCCAGCACTGCTCACTCCCCACCAGTGAGATGGGGGAGAGAATCAAAAGGGTAAAGGTGAGAAAACTCATGGGTTGAGATAAAAACAGTTTAATAGGCAATGATAGAGCTGTCCACACAAGAACAGCAAAATAAGGAATTCATTCACCACTTCTCATGGGTGGGTAGATGTTCAACCATCACCAGGAGAGCAGGGCTCCATTACATGTAATTGTTACTTGGGAAGACAAACACCATCAATCCAGATATCCTCCTTTTTTTCCTTCTTTTCCCAGCTTTTTGTTGCTGAACATGACACCATGTGGTGTGGAATATCACTTTGGTCAGTCGTTGTCAGCTATCCTGACCATGTTCCCTCCCACCTCCTTTTGTACCCCCAGCCTGCACATTGGTGGAGCGGGGGAAGGACCAGAAAGGGCCTTGATGCTGTATGTAAGCACTGGTCAGCAATAACTAAAACATGACTGATTTTTCAGAACAGTTTCCGACACAAATCCAAAACACAGCATCATACTAACTCCTATGAATAAAATTGACCTGATCCCAGACAAAACCAGTAAAATCAAAACCAGAACAGATAAGCTAGAAGGGTATTAGGATCAGCACTGTCAAGCATAATTCTCCTAATAATATTTTTATCACTGGGAGAATCAGTATGGTCATTATCACGCCTGAGAAGTCATTTTTCTATTTGAAGAGATGAACATTATCTTTCAAGTGAAAAAATGTGCTTTATATGAACTTTGTCAAAAGCACAGTCTTTCTGAGTCAGTAATGTCTCCCATATTTCTGTATTTTGGTGGGAATGCAGCAAGTTTCTGTTGAATGACTCTATTGCAGCTGTTAAGTAGTTTTAAGCATATCACGAAGGTGGTACTGCTGCTATCTGCTTCTTGATGGGTAGCTTAAGTTTCATTCAGCGTTTTGTCAGAAATGATAGATGAATGATTTAATGGTACTGAATTGTTTGCCTTGCACCAGGGATTCAGGATTTCTTTTCCATCAGTTGACAGAATTTGATCATCTCCATTGAAATGTTGTGCAATAGCACCATCATAGGGACATATATAATTTGAAGCCATTTCAAAGATGTTTGATGTGATACCATTTTGCATTTTGTTGACATGTAAACGTTCCTTCATCAGCATTTTAAAACTTTCATTTATGGTGAGCAGCTTGTTTATTTGCCACTTTTTACATTTTACCCTAGCTTTGTTCTACATTTATACTTAAATAGTGTTCTGATGAAATTATTTTTAAAAGAACCCAAACACATCTCACATTTGCCTTTGACAAAGCAAAGAACATCCTCTGAGGTAGTGTATGCTGCCTGACTTCCATGCTGGCTGAAAAAATCAAAGAAATGTAATATTAAATTAATACCAGTATTATCTGCTTCATCCCTCTTCTCCACTACTGGATACCTATAACATTCCCTATAAGAAAAAATATTTTCTTTTATTAGGCTGCAACAAGATAACCACCACAGGATTTCTAGTCATCGTCCCTCACCTTTTTTTGTAGCACTTGCTAGCGTGAAAGTATTTACCAGGAGGTGCTAATCTGTTAAGACCCCAAGAAGGAAGGCATTCAGGCTCTGCAAAGCCTTATGCTAAATGATAATTTAAAATTATATCTATAATGGGGAGCAAAATAATAATAGTAATAATAGTAATAATAGTAATAATAGTAATAGTAGTAGTATTAATAATAACAACAACAACAAAAATTATAATTATAATTATACTAAGGATAAAATAGTATACATAAACTTATACCTGTATAGATTTTGGTAACCCCAAATTGTGTAGTATGAATAGTCCTCCAAACACCATGCAGACCTCCATGCTGACTCTGTCTATGGAAAGGGTTACTTTATTTTGGTCATTCAAGCTATTACAGGATTTTCTTAGAGGGAAAATCTTGAAATCTTTCTTGTGCTTGGAAGCTGCCATCACATTATTCCAAAAATTTTGAGTTTTTTTCCCTAAACTGGACTCAAGTTCATTCAAATTGTCTTTGTGAATGCTGTTCATTAAAATTTTGATCCTTCTTGTTCTTTTAAGAAGGAGTTTCTATAATGATTCCCGTTCTATTTTACATTGTTTTGTCAACTGAAGGTAATCTGAGATAGAACAAGAATATGTTTTCTTCAACTATTTATGAAAAGCAATGTCAAATGCTCTATTACAATAAATGTAATATAAGTGTCATTAAAATATTTGTTGTTCTTTATAAACATAGACTGGTTTGCCAAGATTTGTAGCTTCCAATTTGTGTTGTCTCTTTTTGCTATTTTATGGTATCTTTATTGTCTTCTAGGTATTTGCAAATAGCTGGATTACTCGACATTTTCCATTTGACCTTTTAAAAAGCTAAACATTAAGAATGACTTCTATTAATTTCTTCTTCTCTGCTCTTCTGAGTAATTGAATTTGAACCCTTTAAGGTGTTACTATTGGTATTTAAATTGCAATTGTCAGACATCCTGTCACATGTAGCAACCTATAGGTTGATATCTGCAAACAAACTGCATTTTACATAGGTAATTCTGATATCTGCAACTTCTAGACTACCTCTCAGTGATCTAAATTGAAAACTGCTATGCCTAGACTATGTATGGAGATATAATTTTTCCTTCTCAGCTGATTAAAGTAGTACAGTAATGATGACCAGTGTTCTGAAACTCAGTAGTACACTATTTTTACTTTCTATCCTAGAGCTATGCTTATCTAGGTCCTTTTTTTAGATAAGAACTCAAGGGTTTGCCATTTCATGACATTAACTTTGTGATACTGTAGATGCAGTTTTCTGACCTCCTTTGTTCTTTCATCATAGTGAGTATATTACCTTTAATAATAGTAAAACAACCAGCTGCCTCTCTGTAACACCAGTAGCTGGCCTACCAGTTCCTTAGGTACAGAATGGATTGGTCAATAGTCACATATTGTTCGTTTTCTTCCTCCAGCTTGGCAACCTAAAGCCTTCCAGTTAAGATTCTATGATCCAATGACCCCAAATCAGAATCTATACCTAAAGGAAAAAATATAGAGGAGAATGCATTTCATGGGTTACAGAAAACACTTTTTTTAAAAATTATAAGGAAAGTATTTCCATTTAAACAAATAATTTTTGCAATGGCAAGAAATTACTGATTCACATTTTGATTGTTAAACTTTAAATGCATGAAACTAATTTCTAAATGCTGTTATTTAGTCAGTTATTGCATAGATGAGTATTCTTACCTAATTGTAGACTGCACATTTCACTGGATTGCATCGTATTTTTCTGTAGTATTTTGAAACCCATCCATAGCAAAAAGCTGTCCCCAACAAATTTCAATAATTTGTAATTACAGACCCTCATTTTTGTCAGACTCATTTTGCAGTGTGACCAACATAATTTTATGGATTTAGTTCAGTGATCACTTACAAAAAAATTGAAAACCCCAAGTCAAACAGCATTCAGTAAATTAATACACATTTGGAAATGCAAGAAATATGTTTTGAATGTACTGAATTGCTCCAAGATAACCATGACTTTATTGGACAAGAGAAACAAAAGGCTTAAGCATTTATTTAGTTTTATGAATAACAACCAAAATAGCCAAACCACATCTATTCACTCCTTCCTCACGTTTTCAATGTAGTTTTTAACTTTGTGATTCACTATTTGGAACAAATTAAACTGGATTTAATTATATACATTTATTAATTATTGTCTTTTTAAAACAATTGAGTTCCTCACTGATGTCTCAAATCCACCAATTGTATTAGATCACTATAACTGTGTTTCTAAATAAAGATATTTCTGAATATATATGTTTTAAAAAGGCAAAATGTCAAGACCTAATAGACACGCATTGTGCAGTAAGTTTTTGTGAAATTAATATAATTTTCTCCACAATAAGTGGGTATAGCTCTGTTTTATTAAAATTAATTGTGATTTCCCATAACTGTTGCTGCAAGAATTCATGGAGTGAATTATTTCTGGCTGATACGCACGACTTTCCCTCATCATTTATATCCTGTCAAACTTTTGGGGGAATTTAGAGAGGCTCCTATTTCTTGCATCTTCACTGAGCATGGGTATGTAGCATGTGTGTATGTAGTGTGTCAAAAAATAAATAAGCTGATGTCCTTGGTGTATGTTACTTCAATTAGAAGTGAATAAACATCATTTAACTCCATTATCTCAGTTACACCACTGAAGACAGGCAGCGAACACATCAAACTGGGGAGGCTTGAACCTAAATATGTCAACTTTATCTTAGACAATTACAGAATATCAAAATTATTACAGAGTGTGAGTGCCTTGATGATTAGGTGATATTTGTTTAGAGGGTATTTTATCACAGTTTGGGTAGAGATCACTTATTTTCCAAAGTTCTGCCACCAACACAGAAGCTTTCATGAGCTGCAAAGTGCACTGCCTGCTTCCTCTGCATACTCACAGTCTTCCCTGCTTAGACTTGTCACTGCCGTGTGCTGCATGTGAAAGACCTGGTCCCGGTATCCTTAGGTGTTCTATGACTGCCTGTACAGAACGTAGGCATGCAGTCTTCACTTGATTTTTCCAAAAGAAATCTATTTCACTGCAGGAATAAAGAGCTTAATAAGTGTTCAGTACAAAGAGCTGCAGTTTCACAGTTTCTTACTGTTATTATTGGCATTTAAAGCCAGCAGGTAGTCTTTACTCAATTAATTTCATAGAATATCACTTAGTAGGAACCATTTTATCAACACTTGACAACTAAAGAATGTTTTGCCTGTATCATTGGGTTTTTTTGTTGCTATTGTTTTATAAAAAGAAAACATAACCAGAACCGTCCCTGAAGCCATTTTTATTCAAAACACAGAAAGCCTTTATACACTATGTTAAACTACCGTACAATACAGAAACTTCTGTGGGTGCCTATTAGTGCAAGAAATCATTTATGGAGTTCATACTACAGTTCATTCCTGTAAAAAAATGCTGTGCTAGATGAAGAATATTTTTTTTCAGTTGTTGAGATCACTGCAAACACAGAGAAATCAGGAATGTAAAGCAATTTTCATACAATTCCTCTTGAGATCTATTCATTCTAAATATTTTCCTTTTCTTCAATGGATATCCTCGAGAAGGCAAATTTGTAATAGTTTTAAGACAGCACATTGAGTAGACTGAAGAACTTTAGAGTCTGAAGAAAAAGAAATTATATACATGTTTTATTGATTTAAAGTATATTGTACACTTGCAATTCTATTCAACACAGTCTAGGTTTCATTTTGTAATTACGTTAGTGGGGGAAAATTACGAAATATTTTTTTTTTCCTATATTTGAACTGTTCTTGGTTTTATGACCTCACTCTGGAGAATAATTTTTTTAGTTTTGCATCTGTTATTTTTCTCCTGCTTAAGCACTTAATGCTTAGCGGTCAACTTGTGGTAGTTTGTTCGAATATAAAGCTGGAGTGCACATAAGCAGTAATTTTAATTTCCTTTTGGCACTAAATATGGCTACAAGAACATATCAATCTAAAGTCAAGAGAACTGCATTTCTTCTTCATCTCCTTTTATTACTATGACTTATTTCTTCCCTCTGGCTTTTCAGCTTTCTCCCAAGCTAATGGATTCTCAACTCTGAGATACCTGATAACTTGTCTTGTCATTAATCACTCTGAAGTTAACAGATAGTGCACCTTTCAGCATTATCCTGTCTTTAACTTTGTCCACATAGTAATGAATCAAGGTCATGAAAATATAGAATTTTGCCTTTTGAAAGCAAAGTCGCTTCTCTTTTTATATAGGGCAGTTTATAATTAAAAAAAAAAAATCTTTTTACATCCTTTCAAAAGAACAGAAGTCTGGTTGAAGTTTATGTGTTCAAAAAGCTAATTGCATATACAACTAGAAAAACCAGCATTCCTGAAAATAAATGTAAATGAAAGGAATTACATTTATTATTTCTATAAATGTATGGTGTTAAAGAAGCATTGTGTAATTAAAGACTGTAACACATTCAGGTCTTTTACCATGACATTTCAATTTAGAATTGAAAGCTTTGTCCATTATTATGTGGACAGATTTTTGGTCTATACATTCATGATTACACATTATATTTCTGTACAGTAGTTTATGTCAGGAGCTCCAAATAAAGAAGTTTAAATAGTATGAAAATGTCTTTTAACCCATGGTTCATTTGGAATCTATCCCAGACATTGATGGCCTTGCCTACAAAACAGATGGAAAGTTCAATGCAGGGCAGATAATGAATCTTGATTGATTATTTATTTTATGTTTCAGAATAATTCCACTAGTTCTGAACAAGCCATTAATACCGGAGATCTTTTATCACTCTTCAGGGAGAAAGAGACCCTGGGAATTTTGCTACATTTCAAAGAGTTCAGTTCTTAATTTTGATTTACAATGATTTATAAACATAATAGGACAGTGTTCTGAGCATGTAAATCCCTTGAAAGCCTTCCAGCACACTGATCATGATGACAGAAAAGAAATTATAACTTTGAACCTAGAGCCCAAATCCCAAAACCTATCAAGTGTATCAACATTAGAAATGTTTCAATATGTTTTCTACCTAGTCAAAAAAATCACAACTTATTAAATGTTCATAAGTATAAGCCCCAACGACAAATATATACCAGCAAATGCATAAATAGATATCACACTTTATATACTTGGTTGTAGGTCTGCATCAATAACTACAGCACTTTTACATCTTTGCTTAAGAAAATCTCTACAGCTTCTCTACACAACTGCATACACACCTCTCTATTGGGCATAAGAGATTTAGAAAGGTAAAGAGAATACTCTTTTAAAAAACATCTTCCATATGTTTATTAATAGAAATAATATTAATAGTAAATATATCTCATGTTTAGACAGATGCAAGATCAGCAATAGCTTCTTAATGTTTATAGCATTCAAAGTATCCAAATATTCAATTTTTTTAATGACACTATGCAACAGGGCAGTCACAGGCCAGGCTGAAGAGAGAGTGGACTATAAATGAGTCAGACACCAGTGGAATCATTTTAAAATAACAAAATGTGTACTATGTAATAATGGCACCCATTCATCAGAGCACTTAAAAATGTAGGTAACAGAAATAATTGCTCTTGTTTTTCAGTCTCAGTTAATGTGCCCTTTTTAAAAAGAAGAAAAAAACAAAAGATTGTTTCTTCCACAGTCAAAAACTGAGACGACTTGGGGGAGAAGCCTTCACATGGCAGTGTAGCATAAAGGAGAAAAAGGCAGTGTACAGCAACTTATGAAAAAGACTGCTGCAGAAGAATAAGCATCAGATAGACATGAGTCAGTGGTGTTGGAAAGAACTTCCTAAGAACTAGGATGACTGAACAGTTAGCCAAGAAATCAAGCCAAGAAACAGGGCATCCAAGTGGAAAGGAGAGGAAGAGTTGGAAGCATAAATATGAAAAATCTCATGGGATGAGATAAAGACAGTTCAATAGGAAAAGAAAAAAGCCATGCATGCAGGAAAAGCAAAGCAAGGACTTCATTCACTAGTGGCCATCAGGGGACAGGTGCTCAGCTGTTTTGATGAAAACAGGGCTCCATCATATGTTACAGTTAATTGGGACAACAAACGAAGTAACTCAAAATGTCCCCCCACTTGTACCTTCTTCCCCATAGCTCTTCTTGCTGAGTACAGTGTCATATGGTCTGGGATATCCCTTGGGGGGGTTGGGGTCAGCTGTCTCCTCTGTGTCCCCTCCCAGATTCTCATGCACCTCCAGCCTCTTCACTGGTGGGGCATTGTGTGAATTTTAGAATGCTAGAATCATGAAATCATAGAATAGTTTGGGCTGGAAGAGACTTTAAAGATCATCTAGTTCCAACCGCCCTGCCATGGGAAAGCCAACTCCCACTAGAACAGGTTTCACAAAGCCCCATCCACCCTCTCCTTGAACACTTCCAGGGATGGAGTCGCCACAATTTCTCTGCACAGCCTGAAAAGGCCTTGACACTGTGAGCACTGCTTAGCAATAACTATAACCCTGATGTGTTATCGACACTGTTTTCAGCACAAGTCCTAAACATAGCCTCATACATACAATTATGAAGAAAAATAACTCTATACTAGAAAAAAAAAATAAAAAATAAGCAGAATACGTTTTTAATTGAGTAAAAATCAAGGACATGAAGACAGAAGAAAAAATTTGAAAATATACCAGAAGGAAGGAAAAGGTTTAAACCCCCCAGCTTTTTGGCTTTTTGGCTCATGTGGGCTTTAAGGATGGATAAAACTCGACAAGATTCTTTATCTTGTAAATCAGTGTTCTGCATAAAATGAAAACTGAACGTTTTTCTATAGCAGAATGAATAAAATCAAGAAGATACAGATTTGGATAGCAAGGCAATAGGTTGATGCATAATCTGAAGTGCTTTCTAAAGACGATACTATAAATTCTTCAGTATATATACACCAGATTGCCTTTTTTTTTTTTTTTTGCCAGCTAGAGGGTAAATGTCACAGTTGAGGCAGATGTGCGACACACACTGATTCTAACATAAAGTGCAGTCAAAAAGCGTTTATTCCAAGAGCCAGTGTGATATATATACACTTTTGTATGTTTATCATTCATGTTAGTTGTCCATTGGTTGCTCAACTACTACAGTAGATTCATTGGCTATTTTAACTACACCATACTATTATTAGTTATCTACAACACAGACATCCCAAGAATCCAAACAAAATGCCAGCTGCAGCCTTGTTGCTGTTTACTCCCTCTATTATTTTGAATTTCTTGCTTCTCTCGACTAGATTTCTCACAGGTAGAAATGGACTGTGCTGAGACCAATCTCAGACTCAGACTCAGACAGGATTTCTGACCTGCTGTTAATTCCCACAGGTAAATACACTACTGATTAGCTGGCTAGCAGTTTCTTGCACCTGTGAGAGACTGTAAGGCTTGTGTAGTGCAGTGAATATGTGATTTTTGCTATTAAGAGTAGAAGGCTTCAGGCTGTGTACTGACCCACCAGCGCAGAGTCTCAGACTCACCTTGATCTGAGCTGGGTTTCATGGCTGCTGCCTCCTCTGCTCCAGCTTCGTCTCTGGAGATGGACCCTGAGGAGAAGGGCACACCACCCATTCTTCAATCTTTGCCAGGCAAATAGCTCTTCGTGCCTGAGGGATAAGGCTTTAGCTGGCAGTCTGGGGAAAGGAAGTGGTCTGTGATTAGAAAAACATTAAAAATAAAAATAACAATGGAAAATAAAACCAAACCAAGCAAACAGCAACAACAAAACAAAAAAATACACACAAAAATAAACTCAAGACTTGAGACACAGGAAGAAGAAATGCCTTCCATAAACATGACCGTTTTAATCCAGAAGTCAAAGTCTACACCATTTTGACCTCTGAGTCCCCTATGCCATTTTGTTACTTCCTTTAGTTCTTGCTTTTAAATCCATACAACTTCTGCCATTTACTGTCCCAGTTCATCCTCAGCCTAAACACCAACAAAAGGATAACATTAGCTGTTAAATAACACGTGAGACCATAAAGAGTATTTAGAAACTTTCTTGCTTTTTGGTTCCATCTTCAAGAGCAGTGTCTTTGGAGATGTACCTCTAGTCATGTGGCACGAGGTACAGTGATACCACCATGTAGCACCTAAATAGCTCAAGAATTCATTTAGCTAATTTTTACAGTTCAGAGTTAATTTCTAAAAATCCATGCAATGGAAAATAACATAGAAGATTGAACAGAGTTGGCCTGACTGATAATACTGTATATTGAATAAGGGTGAGTTCACTAATTCAGATTGCATTTGGTTTTGTTCACTGACCATCATAGAATCATAGAATGGTTTGGGTTGGAAGGGACCTTAAAGAGCACCTGTTTCCAAGCCCCCTGCCATGAGCAGGGACACATGGGACACATTCCACCAAATCAGGTTGCTCAAAGCCCCATCCAACCCGGCTGTGGACATTTCCAGGAATGGAGCATCATAACCACTCTGGGCAACCTTGCCAGTGCCTTAAAACCAGATAAGCAGCTATGAACAAAGTGTGTGGGAAGAAATGTCCATTCCCTAGTGCTACCAGAATTTTGGTTTTGTTTTCTATATTCTCAAATATTTAACTCTGCTGTTTTTAAAGGTTTTTCTGACCCTTCAAGTCAAGAATAGAGTACATAGTACATTGTTAGCAGACTAGCCAAAACCCCTTTTTTCTAGCTGACTTATGCATATGTATTTGTATTTGAATAATATTCTATACTAGAATATAGTATCCACTTTCATTATGAAGTGGGAAAAATGCTAGCAAAAACACAACCAGAGCTTTGAATTGGACCTGCCTGCACTTTCACTCTAATATGGAAGGGTTTTAAATTGCCAAAGCTATTTTTTATAAAGCAATAATGAGAACAATGAACTTGTAAAAAGAGACATTATAACAAAGAAAAACTGAAATAAAAATCCTTTGTTGCGTCTTTTACTCCAATACTGCTATCAGTTCCCCAGCTCTTTTGTTAATCCTGTTCACTGGTTTGAAACAATTTCTACACTTTACTTCGTGGGACCATAGGAAAAATGTCTTTCTGCCCTTTGTCATGGTGCTCCCTTAGCTCCCCGTTTTCTTTGTTTCTCACAAATTCTTTGCTCTATGCTCACGCTGCTCACCCTGTTGCTCAAAATCCTGCCTGGATTCCTGCAAACTTGTTTGTACTCAGGAGTGGTTTTACCCCTTTCCTCCACTAGTTTTCTTCTGATCCATATTGCAGTAGACAGTAAAGGTTAAGACAAATAGCATTCCTTTATGCTGCTCACTTACATACTTTTAAAAATAATTCCATGTATACTAACTTACACTGACATTTTATATCTAGTAAAACAATGATTTAACAGGTACTTAAACTTTTTACTTGGAACTCTCTTCACCTGCGATACAAATTTCCTTTAAAAATTAAAGTTAAGTTTATAGCATAATGACATGTCCCCAGAAGTCTGTGCTTTGAGAAATATTTCCAGACACAAAATCACAGGACTGATAACACCACTATTGAGTATACTAATCTTTCTCTCCAGGGTAGTGATTAATTACCATTGATGGAGAAAGGATATTAGAATTCATTGCACACATTTCTTTACTCTTCAGGATTGGCATAGAAAGATGAACACGTTTAAAATCTCAAAAGAAAGGGTTTAGTACAAGATATTAAGTAATGTAAATAAAAAACAAATTAACTTACTATTTAGTGTTATGGTTGCAGTTCCACATCACATCTGAATTTACCATTACCATTTACAAATGATACCTTTCAGACCCTTAGTATTTCTTCCAGCTTTATGTTTGAAATGCAACACTTCAGAGCCCTGGCTCAAAATCTGATCCTATGGCAGGGTCCATTAGCACCCATCTCTACATAAGAGGTAGATGTACTAGTTTTGGCTGGGATAGAGCTAATTTTCTTCATAGTGGTTGGTGTGCATCTGTGTTTTGGATTTGTGCTGGAAATAGCAGTGCTCGCACAGCATCAAGTCTTTTCTGCTTCTTACACCACCCAACCAGCAAGGAGGCTGCTGGGAGTGCTCAAGAGAGTTGGGAAGGAATCAGTGGGATATCTCATACTGGAACAGGTTTCCCAGAGAGATTACAGTCTTCATTTTACATGGTTTAGAAGACTAGGGTAGATAAAGCCCTGACTAAGCTGGCCTGACTTCATCTTTCTTGAAGCACGAGGTTGGACTACTGACTTCCTAGTGTCTCTGCCCTTACACCCTTTGATATCTGTGGTGAAATTACCTTAAACTAAGTGTGAATAATAATATTATGAGCCACTTTTACTTTCAAGATAGAAACAAACTCAAAAGTAAAACACAAGGCAAATCTGTGTCATTAAGAGCAATCTACAGTTACATAAAGTGAGTTTATTTACAATGGTGCTTTGAAATGTCTTCATCTTCCAAGGAAACTATTGCTGCAGAGGAAAAGAGATATGTTTGATTCAGGACTCTGGACAAAAGGTAAAGATCCTCATCATTATCTGTGAGAGGAATAAGAATCTTAAACATATTATGCATTTCAGAGCTGCTATATAAGTTCTCTGAACACTAAACAACAAGGCCAAAGTCACTCATGTCTTATCCACAATCTCTCTTGCTCAGTAAATACGTAAATAGGTAATTCGTACTTTTTTGAATACATTTCTAAAAGTAAGCGCAGCAAACACA
Organism: Oreocharis arfaki; assembly: GCA_013398015.1. NCBI lineage: Eukaryota > Metazoa > Chordata > Aves > Passeriformes > Paramythiidae > Oreocharis > Oreocharis arfaki. The sequence goes on along the minus strand of VZRR01014155.1, from coordinate 543,376 downwards.
GCCTTACTTAGTAATAGCAGGCACTGAATATATAGTGGGTCTTTTACATTTATGTCCAAATGTTGGCTTTTTACAGTTCGTGGGCTTTGTTGAGAAAATACAGCCCATTCACTGAAGTGAATGGTGGTCCTGAAACCTTAGGGTTGCTGTACTGTGAGACACGTGATGCCACCACAGTGCACTCAAAGCAAGTCAAACTTTGTCATCATATCAAAGATACACTTTCCCAAGACCAGCCCTCACTTTGCTTTTCTTGCCACTCTAAAGAGTATCTCAACTTCAAATCTCTTCATGGATGCCTTCAGATCCATACCTACCCAGAGGCAACATCCAAGGAAATTGGTGACTACATGACTAATGTTTGAGTTGAGGTACAAGGCTGTACTCTGGTACCACAGTGTACCCTTTCCTCACTGTTATTGTAGTTCCAGTCTTCTGTTCCTCGACTCGAATGAGCCCAAAGAAAGCAAGTAGCTCTAACATCTGTATGCAAGAAGGTAAGAAAAGATCTTTCTAAAAATATTTCATCAAAATTTTTGAAGGAAGGAAGAAAGTCTCTGTGGCAGGGAATCAATTCAAAATTGTGTGAGTGCAGTGGTTATTAAAATATTTTTCAAAATTAATTAAAATACAAAGGGCTATAGGACCTACAGTCTGAAATAGCATCATATGATTTATTTCAAGGTCTGGAAATCGATGATTTGACAAAATGTCTCTTGAAAATAGCTGAATGCTTATTGACATCATACCATGTGTCAGCAGAAAATGTTACCTAATCTACTTAATTAATAAATGAAATTCAAACACTAGAAAACATGAAGAATTGCATGCAGTTCTTTGCTCATTTTGAAAAGCTGATGGCTATACACATTTCAAATTTAGTAGGTCTGATTTACTTATTTTATGGAATTAGCAACAAAGCAGAATTTTACAAATATCACTATCCAGGCGGTATAAATTCCAGTGTATAGAATCAATATTGTTCCAAGTGTTTAAGTAAAACATTTTCTGTCTTCATTTAAAGGAAATTCCAGGCTGTGTATCCATGATTTACAGACTACTAAATAGACAAAAGCCAAATTTATCTTACAAGGAGATAATGACCACCACTGAATTACGAAAAAAATCACTATTTCAAAAGATTTTCATGCCTTAGAGAAAGCTTTGCGAATTCCTTTGTTTTGCTGATGGATTTAAATCCCTTTGATATAAATAAAACAATTTTTTTTTAATTTGCTGAATTGTTCAAACGTAATATCAATAAAAGCAAACTTAGATCATTTAAATCTAGGGCATTTTTAAAAATTAATCAAAATTATAGATACAAATAAAAACACCATATATGAAAGATGGAAGGTTGCATAATCATTGTCCATTTACATTTATTTGTTAGTATATGTGTGAATGAAATCCCTAAATACCTACCTATCTGATATTTGAAGTTGCTTTTCTTCCAAGATGCGGCACTTTTTTCTAAACAGTAACCAGTCACTTCAAAATATGTTTTACTACTTTGGCAGTAAAACCAACAGACTCAAAAAACTTATTTTTATCAATTAGACTGTGGCGATTGCTAGACTAGGAACGGTTCTGAAGATAAATCCCTTGTAAAACTTTATTATCTGATTAACTTGAATCCATTTGTGTAGCAAATTTTGAGGTATTCTTCATTGACTGACTGCATGTTATGGAACATCAGATGTCTAGAGTTTGGTATCTAACCTGAAATTCTTGTTTAGTTTGCCATGCTTCGTTAGAAGAAAAGCAAGCATCCCATGGATATTCAGTCCTAGATATGTTTTTTGGATGGAATGAACTATCTTCTAAAGACGTCCAGTTTAAACTCTTGGTTCTAATAGGGGTTAGAGCGAACATCTAGTTTTTAAATTGCTGAGTTAGGTCATATGAGCTTGCTTTTTATATATTACAGAGCACAGTTCTCTGAAATGATGAGAGAGAACCCAGCAATGTGTCTTCTATATTAAATTCATAATTTTTTTCACTTTCCATGGATTTAATCAGATTTGTGTTTGTTATATTGCTGCCATAATCATGCTACACATCATTATTAGTCATTACCAATTGACACTTAAACACAGGATTCTGGAGAAAATGCTGTAAATATAAGGCCAAACAATTACAGGAGAATTGAAATATCAAGATTCATCTGTGCAGAAAATATTTCAATAATAATACTTGTAAACTTCTTATATATACACACTTCTTAATTTCCAACCCTATTCCAGATGCTGTGCTCACGCTTACCCTGCTCCTTTTACTGTCATTGACAGCAGGGGTGTGTTATGGTGGGTGTTCCTGTGAGCATCTATAGTCCTTCACCAGGAAGAATATGACATTTGTGATGACGGTTTTACATTTCTTGCTCTAGGATCTACTCAGGATCATACATCAAGTTTTGCTAACATCCTTATATACCTTTCTTTTTCTTCATTGGGCTGTAATTCCAAATTACACCTGAATTTACTATCTATGGTGAGGTTTATGGATGCTAGGTACTATTCTTTTTGTTGCCCCTAAGACCAGTTTTGTCTACCTCCAGGTCTGCATTTCTTTGACTGTTCACCAGATCTGTGGGGTCTCCAAGGCCTAGAGTGTGCCTTGCCGCCTAATATTCCATACCTGTACTGCCATATACTGCATACTGTGTCTGCAATTTTTAAGGCCTCTTTTACCATGCCAGGTCTCCATTTCTTTAAATTTCCTCACAGTGTCAGAGCCACAAACCCATGGGGATATTACCAGCTTTTGAGAATGACTAATCTTTTTATGAGAGACTCTCAGACTCTACTCTTCTTTGAACATTAGTGCCTTGGCATTTATTCCAGCTCTGAGTGCATTGTACCTCTACGGCGCTTCCAGAATTGGCAGCTGTTTGCAGTACTCAGCACAATAGGCAGGGATTTGAGTACACCCAGTTTGTCCCATTAAATAATGCTGATGGATACCAAATTTGTCCTCGGGACATGGAAATATACCCAAAGGTCATTGGAGACTAAAAGTTACAGTTCAGAGCATATCTTTGAATGCTCAAAGGTTGGTTTTCTTGCAAATGGTGTAATATTCTGTTGGTTTTCAGAGTCTAATAATGTTACAAGCTAAACAATAAGCAGACCTTTTCTTTTTTGTCACAATTCTAATAGAACGTAGAGACGTAAAAAACTTAGTTAATTCTAATTAATACTAATGTTGTTTTTCTCATTTTCTTCCATAAGTGCTCCTAGGGATTTTTTTTTCTTCTCAAGAATAATTATTTACAATAAATTAATGCATAACCTAGAAGATAAATTTGGATTATGAGATGATGTCATGTGGTCATTTGACAACATACCACACATTTTATCCATTTGAACAGCCTCCATTTTAGACATTAACCCAACCGAGCCCTCTTGAGACTTTTTGACAATCAATTTGCTTAAAATTTTCTAGCTAGGATAAAAAATCAGCAATATCAAAATAAGATAAAACACCAAAAACGTATTTTCCTCACCAACAACATATAGGTTATAAACTCTTTTTATTTAAGCTGCTATCCTCAATATTTTTTTTTCCTCTCCCTCCCAGGATACAGAAAGTATCAAAACAGGTCTATTGGTAACTACTCAGCCTATCCTACTGCTTCTGTGTTACTGTGATGCACTTTTCTAATCCTGAGATTCATGCCTTCTTTTGCACTCACTTTCTATATCACCCGGTCTTTCCTCCTCCTCTTTAATACACTCAATCCCCGCTGCTGTCTCAGGCTTCCCCTTACTTAGCACACATCCTTGGACTCTGCAGTTGCCTAAGGGCACACCATCCCAGAATATATTCCTATCATTTACATTTCTTTTGAACCCTTACCTCAGTTATTGAATTTCAAGTGGCTATATCTCCTGAAGATCTGTTTCCCAGGTCTTCAGTAGTCATCTCAAGCCTACAGTCGTGTTTCTGAATATTGTTAAGCAATTTAGTAGGAATTCGTCTCAGCCAAAATCCTCTTTCACTGTAACAGAAGGATCTTGTCATTTAGACTTGTGATTTCTGAGGATGAAACAAAAGTAAACGTGTATATCTTGAATAGACTTCTTTGTCAAAGACTTGAAAAATCAATTATCTTTTGATAGGACTATTCCCTATGTCAATTTCTTTCTTCTTGAGTAATTGTATACCTGCTTCCACACTACTACAGATCAGAAAAAGAAGCTATATAATCTTTAACAATAATTAATTAACCGTGAAACTGTGGAGAAAATGAATCATAGGCTTCAGTTATTCACATCCATCAAACTGATTTTGAAAATAATTTTGTTAAGGGAGTAAGAATTCATATGAATTCCAAAGGTTCAAGGGAATTAAAGCATTTAAACAACTGTATATTCCAATCTGAAAATTTTAAAGTAGTGAAAGTTTTTCAATACTTTTAAGTTCAATATTTGCAGCTGTGTATAATATGCTATTGCTGGGAGCTGCATTTGCCCCTAGGTGTATATTGTTTATTTAGAGGTGATGTACAAAGTTGTAAGTAGCTTGGTACGTGTTTATACAAGCTTTTTTTGTCTTCTCACACAGTTTTGACTGCAAAGAAGAGAAAAGACCAAGCCACACATTATATAACTTGTTATGGAGGAAAGTGTTTGAGTATCCTCATGAAAGCACATGATTTTTCAGCCCATACATATCTTTCATCCCTCAACTGGCTGTGGTAACACTAAGGAGAGAGGAGAAAGTTAATCACATGTCGTCTGTTCTGAAAAGTATATTAGCAGAGAAATAAAAGAATTCCAACTTTCTGGTGGCTGATTTATTTAAGACTCTTCTTCCTGGAATCACATAACTAACTGAATTGCCCAGTGTCAATATATAAAATATTACAACGTTAATTTATCCTATCGTCAGAGGAACTGCCAAAAGGGTGGATAATAGCAATTATCATCATCATCAACAACAATAAAAAGCCTCTGAATAGTTTTATGGTTTTTAAAGGTTTACATGTATTATGTCACAGCCATGATTGCTGAATATTGAGGTGTATAGTATAGGCATGTTACAGCTACTTTAAAAAGCTTTCTATGGAACTTTCAGTTGCAGGTCAGTTTCTTTATTTGTCTCTCAATAAGTATTAGCCTAAAGCTTTTGGTGTCCAAATATCTAAATTCTACCCTTGATCTGCTGACTTCCACCCTGAAGGAAAGAAAGATGAGGAATTTGATAAATCTACCTAATGTATCTATTGATGCATGGTATCTAGATGGGTCCAACATGTTTTATACAATTTCTTCTGATTTGCAGTAGATTTTGTGAGGTGCCATTGAGGTAAATCATAAATAAACACAATTATTACTGGCCAAAAAATGGGAGGCATGTCATTTTGCATAGCTGAATTAAGAGTAATAAAACAAATACAACCTATGTCACTTTGCCAAAGTGTGTCAAGAAGGCACTCAGAACAAATTACTATGCAACATAAACCAGTTAATGCAGATTTAACAATATTTTTTTAAAAAATACTGTTGGCATATGTACTCTACTTTATAAAAGTTTTATGTATCAACCTATTGTAGTTTGGAATCACATAGACTTTTTCATTTTAGTGAAGAAAATGTCTGTCCTGCTTAGTGTTTTATGTATCAACCTATTGTAGTTTGGAATCACATAGACTTTTTCATTTTAGTGAAGAAAATGTCTGTCCTGCTTAGTATATTGACTTGATCTGTTTTCACTTAGGATTTTAATCCAGAAGTGTGTTTCCCATTCATACCTTTAGAAACCATGTTGAGAAACCTCACGCACAATGCTTGTTCATGAATCCCAGGTGAGACCTCTTCTCTAAAAGGTGTAATTTTTCAGAATTTGGAAGTATTGAGCTTCTCACAGAAGCATGTGAGCCATCAGGAACATGCTTTAAATTTAAATATAGACAAGGTCTTATCACTTGATGAGCAGTTGAGGATTTTAATTAATACTTTCTGAGGAAACTTGCCTCAGAGAAAAGACTGTTTAATCATTACATTTTTAAAACGACCTTTCCAAAAGATGTTTGGAAAGAAATCATACCATTTTTACTGTAGTAAACCCCATTAAGTATTAGTGAATTCATTTAATGGACACACCAGATTTTCTTCTGCGTGGTGAACACCATCAGCTGGCTGCAAAGAGAAAGACCATTTTAAGTCTAGACATTTTGTGAGTGGGCAGCATTGGTGTTCTTGACAAAAATCACAACTGTCAATCTGAGCATTGCGGCTACTATCCTGATGCCCCCAGCAGCATTTTCAACACCCCTTTCTGCAACAAACTGAGGCACTAGGAAGTGATTTTAGTCAAGGAATAGTATATGATCTCTTACATTTAGGGTGATGCCCTGCTGTTGCTCCAGGAAATAACAGCCTTCCGGAAGCAAGGACAGCCTAAGCACACCGCCTCAGCAGTAGCCAGGGTGGCATCGGCTCAGAATCTGCCCAGTTCTGTTAGCTTACACTCTTTTTTGAACACTGTGGTTAGCCAAGATAAGAGGTAAAACTAAAAGTTTGCAAGGACTCTTGATGAGTTTTTCCAGCAGTACTGTAATTTTTTCTCTAATAGGCTTCTCTGATGGAAGCTAATGTTCTTATTCATTTACTTCTAAAATGTCTGTTTTCAAGTATGCTGATTGGAGCTTTTCTGTAAAGCACATCAGTGAGCTTTGATGATGCCTATTTGGTCTAAAATTAAGATTATAGCCCTTATAATCTTTCATGGAGATTTGTACTCCATAAAAGACACAAATTTACAGTGCCTAAAGTAGATTTCGTTTTGATTCATACTTTACTGAAACTTCATCTACAGGAAAAACAAGGTATCATTCATTAGTTTTGATTAGACATTATATGAAGATGCAAATACTGTATTAGAATTTAAAAGATTAATGATTTTAGTGCACTGATAGAAATATTGATATATTTCAGGGTCTAGACATACAAGAAAAGAACTTGTGATTCAGTGATGTGTTTAAACAGAAAAAATAAAATCATTCTACAGAGACAACTTTTTAAAACACTTTTCAGTTTTACATTTGAAAGGAAGGATATCTGATGTAGCTCATGAGGGTAAAAAACAAGGAGTGGACTGGACGGGATTAATTTTAATACATGGTTTAAGGAGCTTATAAAGATAGGGATTAGTTAATAGCAGAAATTTTTTTCATAACTGAATCAACTGAAATCTGATGGTCTTCAGATTAAAAGAGCTGTTTACTAATTAGTTTTAAGAGAACAAGGGTTCTGTTGCACAATACATATTAATGGCATATGTATGAAGGACATTGTGTGAGTTTCTATAATTCTAGATGTGAAACTGAACATATTGAAATATTAACAATAGTTTAAACAATTAAATTTTCATACTTGTTTTCATACTCAACCTTTATTTGGTCTACTGCCTATTGGGTATCTTGGTCCTTGATTGTATCAAGTGGCAGTCACTTGCTTCATTTATGCTGAAAATAAATCTCTTTCCCACTAAATACTTCATTTTTTATCCTAACCCTGAAATATTATTGCTCTATTCTGACACAAATACAAATAATTGACTGCAATTATTTGTAACATATGCTGTTTCCTGAACCAGTTTACTTTGCCTTTCACATAACTGCTCTAGAAAATACTGACTTTGTATTAGAGGAACAACTAAATGAGAGTTTTTATATCATATTAAAGTGTAGTATGCTAGTATGATTTTTAACATATTTTGCTGCTTGGGAAGAGAAATGTTTGCAGCAACGTGAAGTCCAGAAATGCTGCAACTAAAAATAGAAACTATTTATCAGTAGCTTTTTTTTTTTTTTTTGGAACCAGTAACCTCAGATATTTATGTAAATGTCACTATGTGGTATTTTGACAAAATGAGTGACGTCAACAATGGTGTCAGGAATGTCCTTTTTCCTTAAATGGGTTATCATTATAACATGGCAGTGAAACCATAGAAAGAAAGACTAGACAAGATACAGTTAAATAGAAAAAGGAAGAGCTGGGGTTCTTCTGTCATTCATTTTGGTTTGGTGAAGTGTTTTATTCTTTTCATGTGTAAAAACAACAGAAAATGCTGGAAATATGTTTCAGTTTTTTAAACTAAAATTCATTATCTTGCATATTGGTCTATCAGATAATCTTTACTCATTTGTTCCTGCTTTATAAACTTCCACAATTTTTATTTTATTGAAGTAAGCCAAACAAGAATTCATTATATTGAAAGACAAAGGTGAACTGATTCTACTGATGATGTTTTTAATTTCTTGGGATTTCTTCTTTAATCAGGGTATTCAATCAAGCTGATAACTATTTTTTTTTCATACTGGAGCTTCCAGAATCAAGCATCTCCCATTAGAACATGGTTTCTGCATTTATCTTCTTGAGAGTTTTGAATAAGATTTGAGTAGCTGATCATTCATCAGTGAGCACTAACGGGACTTCAGTATTTTCAGCAAATGTCTCTTTTCGGGAAAAAAGAGGAAAAAATTACTTCTGTTGAAATTGCTGGCAACAGAAATGCACAGCATCTAGGGCACACACTATGCCTATACTCTGTTTTTATTTATATCAAAGTAAAAAAGAAGGTTATGTATCAAATCTATGCAGCTAAGACAATTTGCCTTGCTTTTTTTTTTATTTTTTCAATTTAAGTCTCAGGTCTTCAGAAGATGTACAAACATTTCAAATACGCATGTGTTAGTTGGACTGATGTGCTGATCCCAGGTGCACTGTTCATTGCTTAAATATTGTCCTCTTTCTGGGGCTTGCATTTGATATCAGGTTATAAAGATCTACTTTTATCCTATTCCCTCTTTACCTTGCTTCTAACCACAACATTCAAGAGGTCAGTAAATGTCAGCATGAATACGAATTTAAGTATTTATTTCAACATATTGGAACAAGAGGCACTGATAATGACAAAAACATATACATTTTAAAATAAGAATTTAGAAATAATTCCTGATTTGCACAGCTTTTAAAAGGGTTTGTATTCATCTCGACTCAAAGTAAATAAATATATTTGCAAGTTTAGAGTACCAGTCATTAATCTCTTCTGACCAAAGCTGGTTGTATTGCATATGCCATCTTCTATATAGTTAAGTCTTGTATGTACTTAAGTATTTTTCAAAACGCATTGACGTGAAGACATCAGCAACCATAGAATTCAATTCTTTCATGGTAGTCAGGTAAAGATATCTCACTGGTAAAAATGTGTGAGGTGCTTTCCACATTACACTGTTCTGCTTCTCTCTTCGGTCATTTGCTTTTCTTACACGCTTCTCTCTGAATTAATGATCCCGTTAGTGCTTAATGTTTTCCCCATCCAAGAGCTGTAACCAAGTCACCTTTTAATCTTATTTAGCAAATAGATTGAGTGTGACATCGGGTTTGGGAATGATAGAATAAAAATCTCAAACCACTAATTCTTCAGAATTCCATTTATTGACTTGATTTGTCAAACTCATCAGGCATGGATTTTCAGGTGAAAGAACTCTGCTCTTGCTTTTCACGTAAGATGCTGAATACAGTGAAATATAAAGTAGAGGAATATCAAATACATAATTAACATCAATGACTAAGGAAAAATTCCAGCTCAAGACTGAATTCTTCCTAAAAGACATTGGTAAATGTGACTTGTGTTTTAGACTATGAGTCATCCTCATTTAAATTAATACCCCTTTACCTAGTTAGATAACTGGCTACCAATTTCCACTAAATGTGCTGTTTTTTTCCCAAATTAACAAAAAATATTTTTTTGCTCCCCTTGCAAAGAGAAGCCAAGGAGAAAAGAGTAATAAGTTAAATATATATATATATATATATATATGTATGTATTTCCATCCTTGAAACTTGCATTTTTCCTTGTTGAATTTCTCATGGTGTGACTGACAATATTTCCTTGTCCTCTATCAGGCTTTTCTCTATTCCTCTTCTAGCTACTTTAGTCTTCTCTTAAAAGAATGTTGCACTATTACTTTTTTTTGGCAGAACAATAGCCTTTTCCTAGTTTTGCTACAAGTGCTCATAACATTACCAAAGGCACCTCTTTCGTCTGGTTTTCCCCACTGGCCTTCAATGCTCTGTCCTATTTCGCTCATTTAGTCTTTCCTTTTTCTAGTAATCCATTTGAGAGCCTTTTTAAAACATAAGTCAAAGAAATACTCGGTAATGGTGGCACAAAAAATGTGGATAAGTGAATGGATTCAGGGATAGAAACGGCAGGAAAAAACTCATGATTCCATTCAGCTACTGGGACAACACTTTCTGGCTTTCCTTCGGGTAGAGCAAATGAGGTCACTGTTCTGCTCATTTTCCTTCTGATTATTAATGTGGATGGAACAGGAGTACCCATTCTTGTCAAATCTGTCTAATAATGGAGAAAAAATAGGGTAAGCATTGATATATAACCTCATCTATGAGTAGTGTTGGGGTGCAATGCTGCAGTGAAGTAGAAGAGGACAGATAGATAATAAATTGAATAAGAAAGAATTGTCGAATCCCCCTCACTTCATGTTGTAAGCGTTCTCTTACATATGCACTAATACCAATTAATGCCCTTGTTCTGTGATACGGACTCCTTAGCTTTTCCTATTAGCAAGCCCTAACACCTGGAAGTTCCAATATACTGTAATTTGGTTACTATGGTGATGAGAGATAGGAAAAATTTTTGAAAGATTCTTTGAATGTCCTCTGATGCTAAGGAGAAGTGAATAATCTGTCACTAAAGGCAGATCCAATTCATTTTGGCTTATTGGAGTAACTATTTCTACTGAACTGAATGATAAAAAGGAAAATGTGTTTTGACCCTTTTTTAGCTAATGGGATTTTCTTGTACAGTGTTTGTCGTATCAGCTATTCTGGTATATAATAGAGACAAAGCATGATATTTCTATATTCTAGTAAATGTTGTTCCACATACTTAAGAGTTGCTTTAAACAGCTAGTCTATTCATAATTAAATTATTAGAGGTTCACATACTTACCTATTAAGTGGTTTATAATTAATGTCATGTTTATCCTGCAGTTTACAATATGAGTTAAAAGTATTCCGTTTACCATTTCAAAATTATACATCTTTTTGTGAAGTATAATTTATTCTTTTAGGAATGTTTATTTTTAAGTCAGTGAATTCAAGTGACTAACAAAATGTTGAATCAATACATATTACTACTTTAGAAGGGATTTATTACGAAGCTATGTTATTGCTACAGCAAATTGCTAAAAAATTCTTCTGATGTAATTTGTAAGTATGTATTAGGGAGGTGGTTTGAATCAGAGCACCAAAGTATGTAAAAAGCATATTTGATACATAATTTTCCAGAAGTAAAGGGAAATAAATTCTTAGATGCTATAATTCTTCTTTATCTTTGACATCACAGTATTAAAAAGAGTTAATTGCTATAAATACTTAGGCAGTTCATAAATGTTAAGGTATGCAGTCAGAGTACTAAAGTCCTGCCTAGGCTTACAAGAATTTAGGAGAACATGGGAAGCTACTGGACACAATGAAAGAAACTGCTGAATTCAACAAATAACAGGGTAAGTGGCTGACAAGTGTTGCTCAGGCCACCATGAGCAAGGACTGAATTTCACAGACAGCAAAGGGAGAATTTTGTGGGAGACATGGATACTTCAAAGATAAGATAACAAGAGGGTGACTTGGAGAAATTTTACAGATTACTTTCTAGCAAGAGCCTGGGTAACAGTCTCTTTTCTTTACTGCTTCTGTGTTAACACCTCTCCTAGTAGGGAGAGACAGACCTTTAAACTAGCCAGCAACCAGAATGACATCCAGATCTGGAAGAACTCAAGCTCTGAGCCAACAAGTCAGCAAGAGGTTCGAGATCTGGATATGGATACCAGGCAGACTTAAAATCTATGCTGATTCTTGAGGGATCCACTAATGAGGGTTTATCTTCGTGTTTAGGAGATGAGGGAGTGTGTATGTTCATTGTTGGACTTCAATACCAACTAGCCAGATATGAGGAAAAAATTTGAGCCATGATTGCTGCTTATGCTGGTGTGACTTCTGTTTGCGTTTATCTAAGGGAAAATACACTGTTCTTCATGTTGGTTCACATGGCCAGTGTGTTTTGGGGGTGTGTGTGTGTATGCTTGCTTACTGAGGCACATTCAAGTTCAGTACTGCCTGGATCTGTAAATAGGAATGAGGAGAACCCTCCTGGTCTGGGAGTCCATTGGAGTTAGCTTCCCTTAATAATAACTGCTATGGGATATTCAGTGACTGTTCAGCATCTCCTTCTAGTCACATCCTTCCTTTGTTGCAGATGAGGTTAGTCACTCCTAGAGATTCCTAACATGTTAGTTCACCAAAAGAAACAAAGCATACAGGAATTTGTTAAGTTCTTTGCTTTTTAAGTGGTGATAGCTTACAGATGTCCCAGTCAGTAATTGGAGGTTCATAGTGTAACAATTTTAGAAAAAGACAATTAGTAAAAGCCTCTCAATCCCTCAACAAAATAAAATAATAATTTAAAAAAAAGAGATAAATAATAGAGAAACACAACACAGTATAAAAGTAATGTCAAAGAACATGTCAAACATCACCCCAACACTCTGTAATTTTTTATGTCTATTTCTTTTTTAGGTCCATTTTGTGAGAAATCTGGTGATCCCTGCACCTCTCAGCCATGCCTGAATGGAGGTATATGCCAGTATAACCAGCCTGAATATGTTTGCGATTGCCCTTCTGGTTTCCTTGGTCACAACTGTGAAATTGACATCAATGAATGTTCTTCAAGGCCATGTCAGAACAGAGGTACATGTATCGATTTGCCAAATGTAAGTATAAATGTTAGAAATCCCTATTGAACAGAGAATCATAGACCAGAGAATTACAGCATCATAGAATGATTTGGGCTGGAAGGAACCTCTAAGTATCATCTTTTTCCAACTTCTCTGCAGTGGTCAGAGATGTCTCACACTAGACCAGGTTGCTGAAAGTTCCATCCAACCCGACCTTGAACACTTCAAGGGATGGGGCATTTACAGATTTCCCCCTATCTCACCAATTTAGCAAAAATGATAATGTATAGGATGACGTCAGAGGTCTTACAGAAGTCAAGGTAAATGTTATCAGTTGCTCTTCCCTCTCCTATCGACACAATTACTACATGATTGAAAGCCACCATTAGTCAGACATAATTTACCATTTTTGAAGCCATGTTGTCTGTTTCTAATCACCTTCCTGTCATCCATATGCCTTCATATACCTTACAGGAGGATCTGTTCCATGAAAATGTCAAAACATGTAATTCTAATATAAATTTTTCAATAGGCTTTGCATGCTTCATGAAGAAACATAGCATTGTCTGAATGTGTCCTGTTTATAATACTTTTATGATAAAAACCCCTAAATTCCCCATTTCATGTCAGTTTCTTGGTGATCACATATGGAACTACCCATGTTATTTTATTTCTTTTTTTCTCCCCCTAATAAAATCATCTGATATAAACATGAGGCATCATGTGATCTTTATTAACTAGTGATTATCTTGTTCTTGCTTTTCATGTGGTATAAGTTTTTTAATTCCCTTTTTTCCTTTTTTTTTTCTTTTTGTAAAATAGAATAAATTCATGCAGATTCACAAAGTTTTGATAATAAAGTCATACCTGGCAATATGTAAAAATAAATTGTTGATGTTCTTTCATTAGCATGACTGTTGCAAATAGCAGTGAATATACAGAATCAAAACAATGAAATAAAAGTTCAGAAGCTTAGTTGTGACATACAAGTGATACATTCTCATACACAGAGAAAAAAAAGAGACCTCTCAATTGCTGAATAAATTGATAGATTACTAAGTTACGCAACCTGTCTAAATATTTTGCCTACTAGATATACTAGCACATACTGTTTTGTGCAACAGACAACAGACGCAGTAGTTTGTTTCACATGTATAGAAATCTCTCAGTAGGAGTCAGAGTTTCCCGATTATACCTTTAAGACAAATTCAAAAGAAACACCTAAGCACTTCCTATTTCATTAGGGGAACTAACCCCTTTACTTTTTCCTTTACTTTCTCCTTTACTTTCTGACTTCAAAAGGCCTATGAAGAACATAGATAAATAAGGGTGGGAGTGTCACCACTAAGAAATATTTTGTTTTGTAAAATAGCTTATTTTTCTGTTAATGTTCAAATTAAAGATCGCAGGAACTGACAGATTTCTTTCACTGTTAAGGAGACACATAGACTCTGTGCTTTATATTTAAGGAGAAAAAGGATACCCATGATTTTCTTTCTTCCTCTAGTTAGTGACACTTTTTGATGTCTGATATACCTTGTGTAGTGTTACTGTTTAATAGATGCAAACATTTCATTGGAAAAATATCAGAAATGAGGAAAAAAACCTAAATTAATTATAAAACTCCTTCTTGATTCAGTTATGAGATCACAAAATCACCAATCTTAAAGATGGTATATTTCCAGCTAGCAAACTCAAGTCTGGTATAATCCATTCTGGAAGGCCTGTTCTACTTGTCCTAAATTAAGTTTGCAAGCTATCTGAGACTAGAATTGCTTTTTGTTCTGTCTTTGTGAAAAGTTGTCCTAGTTAGGGCCTCTCTAGTAATGGATGTAAAGACTATAAGCACTAAATTTTTTATTGTCTTGGGTACAACAAATAATTATTTCTAATATCCCTCTCTTCCGTAGGATGTGGCATGTATCTGTATGCCAGTATTTACTGGCAAGTTCTGCGAGAGAATACTGAATCCATGTGAATTATTGCCTTGCTTAAATAATGCAACTTGCGTAGCTCAACAGCAAAACTATAACTGCCGGTAAGATTGGAAATTAATCTATTTCAGTACTTTGTTGGTTCACTTGATGATATCCTGCAGATTGCAGAAAGAAAAGACATCATCATTCACAAAGAACACAGAAAACTAGACGCTTTTCTTTTTAAAAAATATATTTATCTTTTGTGCTTTACTCTGTTAGGCTTCTTGTAAACTCTGTGAGTGATACAAAAAGATTTAAAGAATTTAAGGGCTATAAAGTGTTTCATTATTAATGCTATAAAATAAAACAGATAAATTTTAAAACATTGATGACAATTGAAATGGTTATACTACTGGTGCCACTCCCTTTCAGGGTGTATGAAGTTTATGTCTTTTTCTGAAAAGACAAGACAACCCATTTAATTTCTAGTTCACAGACACGCATTAGTAGACTTTAAATTGATCCTTCAGCAGATTATGAAAAACTGTTTTATTCAGAAAGGCCACACTAAAAATTATCCATTTGAAAATACCAGAATTGACCCTATGTTTTATTTAATTTCATTCTTAAATAGATTTTTAGATTTTTTTTTTCCATGTCAGTAAGGAGTAGAATTTATCCTGTTCCCCTTTGCTTGGCTTTTATCTTGCTGCCTGAGTTCTGATAAGCATTACCAAAGTAAAAAATTTCCAAATTTTAGGATATTCATAAAAGCAGAGCATTGAAAGCTGTGACACACAACAGCCTGACAACATATTGTGAATTAATTTAGAAACTGCAAAAAATATAACAGAAGTATAGAACACAAAGTTACAGTGGATCAGCAGAGATTCAATTGAGAAGACTTGAAATTAAAAGAAAAGTAGAACTATGTTTACAATTTTTCCAAATAAGAAAATCCTAACAATTTCATTCATATTCACTCCTGAATACACATATACACACAAACACATATATAAGCTCATGTACACTTAGATCTTCCCATATAAATATGTATAGCACAAAACAACAGTGTTATCATTCATTTTCCCATTCTTTAAACTGAGATATAAGCCAATAATTTATTATTATATAGCCAGTCTTTCACACAATATGCATGTGTTAGTATGAAACAATGTGTTGAAGTTTACCTTTAAAAATATGCATAACATGAAAAATTAATATCCAGATATAGATCGTCTTTATTAACAAAAACCAACCAAAAAAAAAGTAATAAAAACTATCCTGGGCCTGTTATTCATATTGAATAATCGATAATTCCACAAAGTATTGGTAGAAATGGTCTGCACTGTGACCTTCGTCGTACCGTAGAAATCATTTAATAAAAACATCTGTGGGAAGACATTGTGGTTTAGCTGTCTTTCCTTTGATAATATTATCTGAGAATAAACATAGAAGTAATTATTTATATCAATATAACAGAATGTAAAAATGGGCAATTAAGAACCCATTTTACATTGCAGTGGGTTATAAGCTCATTAACAGTAAGAATGCTCTGAGAGGGAACTAACAACCTAGAGAGAACACTGTGAATAGTGTTCAATCCACAGTTTCCCTGAGCAACCAGTTTGCACACCAGACATTCTTGATGAAGGAGGAGAACTCCAGAAAGTGACTCATATCTTCCAGAGAGAAGTATCCAGGACAGGTGACATGACACATCTTACACCAGTTTGCAGTTTTCTTTGTACATAGGTAGAGGGTTACAAAACAATCACAGGATATTAGAACACAATAAATATACAGAGACTCATAGAGCAGCCCAAGTTGGAAGAGATCTTGAAGTATCTTCTGGTCCAACCTTTCATGAGAAAGGAAGTTTAGATGACATTATCTAGTACCCTGTCCATTTGCTTATCGAAAATCTCCAGTATTCAGCCTTAGTTTTGCAATTCAGTCCCAAAAGGCTTCATTTAATGATTGCAGTAATTTTTATGATGATGTCTAATAAATAAAAAATAATGTTCTCATTTTTTGTGAAATTAAAATCAATTTTCCACCACTTAATCTGAAATAGTTAGTAAATACAAATTCTGGGTGTATTTATGCCTCTTTACTTGAAAGGAGGCACTTAGGTGAGAGAAAGCATTTTGAGGTAGCATGAATTTT
This sequence comes from Oreocharis arfaki, assembly GCA_013398015.1. Taxonomy (NCBI): domain Eukaryota; kingdom Metazoa; phylum Chordata; class Aves; order Passeriformes; family Paramythiidae; genus Oreocharis; species Oreocharis arfaki. The sequence continues at coordinate 526,516 of VZRR01014155.1, read as the reverse complement.
TCTGAAGGAGATCACATTCAGTAGTTTTATTTGTGAGACCTGTGATCTTGCCAGAGTGCTGAAATGCAGAGGAGGCGTTGACTGATAGAGAGGTCCAACAGCATGCTTTACTATTTTAAGGATTTAAAATTTTCTTTTTAAATTCATGTCCTGCATTAGCTACTGGACTAACAGAGTATTTCAGAAGACCTATAGGAACAGTGGTTAGACAGTTTCAGTTTTCTGAAGTCACAGACTTGGACACTTTCTGCCTGTGATCCATGTTTTAATTCTCTTTACGCAAAGGAAATCAACCATTAACAAAGTTGCCTTGATTTTGGAGATTTGTAGCTGCCCATCAACATTTTAAGTGAAGATTTGATTCAATTTTGGTAATTGTGGTCAACTACTGTATGTAATCTCTCTGTCTAGTCACTCCACAATAAACTGCATGTGTTTCATACTGCAATTGGTGTAACACTACATGTAATATTTTTATAGCATTTTTATATCACAAATCAATGTAATGGTGTTTATGTCAGATGCACATACAAGTGCAAATAATAGCTGAATTCACCTTTTTACTTCAATACAGTTTATTTTGCTTCCCCCTATATCCTGTTCTCCTTATGCCCAAGCTACATTCTTATACCCTACACAATCTCAGCTTCTTCTCAACACACAGTTCCTTCTTTGGGAAAGCAGTTGTTTTCCATTCTAAACACATAAGCAAACAGAATCAATTTAATTTTCTCCACTTCAGTCATGATGTATGACTATCTTGTATCTTAATTCCATCCTTTCAGTCTTGATATCATACACAACTTTGTGCTAAGAATCTAATAGTTGCACTTTTTCTTAAATGTCAAAATTTACGGTGCATTCAAATACGCAGTGAACAAGGATATCCATCACAATAAACTATGATCGTTTGCTTTGTATCTTCTTGTATTATCCATGTTCTTTAGGACAAAACAGTCACAAAAAATGTGAAAGGGTGTTCTGAGAAAATACGTCCTGTTGGTGCCATCTTTGGAACTTTGCTGTCAACTTTTTTTCTGCTAGCTTACACTTCCTTCCCTGTCATTGGTCTGTTTATTACAAAACAACAACAACAACAACAGAAAAAAAAAAAGCAAATATAGAAATTAGAAGAAGCAGTTGGCTTACTAGATTATCTGGTTAATGAAACAATCATAGATTGAAGGAAAAGAAAATCTAGGAACTCTCTCACTTCAGATCTTTGGTAAAAACAAATCAGTAAAACAAACATTGCGATTGAGTTGCTCTGATTTGATTTTAGATGTTATTTAAAAATCAAATTATAAGAAAATATACAAAACCTTTTTTATTATTATTTTACATTCCTTTCACATGTAAATTTTATTATGAAAAACTCATTTTAGCTACAATACATGAACTAGAAATTTGTTAAGGATAGCCTTTAAAACAATCTTGAAACAAAGTACTTGAAATGGTAGAAATATAATTGCATGCAACACCTTTTTCAAGAGGAGGGTGAGGATTATGTGATCCATTGCTACTTGCATAGAGTGTCCTCACGTGGTTCTGTCTATACCAGCCTCAAAGCACATAACCATTTACAGAAGGTTTTTCCATATCAATCTACCTCTGTCCAAATGGTCCTTTGCATGAACTGTGGTTGGTTTCCAGGGATTTCTGATTAAATCCAACCAGTTTAACACTTAACTAAGGTTAATAAGTGACTCAAGCTTCTGGACATGCTAGATATGCCTGCTCATCCCCCGGACTAAGAGCCATACCCACTGATAGACATCTTTAACTGACTTAGGAAGTACAGTTAACTCAGATGCTTTCTATTGAATGTTGTTGTCTAAGTAGTTGCTATTGAAAATATACCCTTTACCTTAGCATGCTGCATAACTGTGAGAAGCTTCATGCATTTCAAAACGAGGGATTGGATAGGTGTTTTCAAGTGAGAAACCATAAGCAAAACATCTGGATCTCATATCTATTATAAGAAAGAACAAAGGAAAACCAGAAGCAATTCTGTATAATCTTCATAATTTTCAGCTTCTGGACTGAATAATTTGAAACACTACCCTAAAAAAAACAGCTAAAGAAATTCCCATTTTTAAATTTTGGATTCCTCCACAAACACAAATTTTCAGCTAACTGGCCATTTCCTTTCTCTTCTTCTTAAATCTTTTCTTTCCATGATACCAGAAATAGCCTTTAGACAGTGGAACATGCTGTGGCGGTAAGAACATGGTGAGAGAGTCTGATGAGGATTATCTATCTGTCAAGATATAAATATTAATATATTTTCTACATTGTTCTACTATTGCTTTTGAATAAGACTTCTTTACTATCCATTTTAATCTCATCTTTTTTATTTGTGTATACAAGATTTTTTTAACATGGGAGAGCTGCATCAGGAAAGGATTTTCTCGTACTAATAGTAAGTGCTGACATGAAGCAGAGGAAATTTCTGCAGTTCCTTTAACTGTAAATCAGTTATCCATTGCTCCATTGGCATCACATGGCACTAACAAACAGTTACAAAAATTGGATGCTAGTTTTCTTCTTTAAAGAAAATACTGAATTGCAATTAAGTAAACATAAAAAAAACTATGCATTGTTCTCTCTGTATTTTTCCTTGTATAATTATGTCATTATTTACAATTCTTTAATCATTAGCGATGATTGATGTTTTTCTCAGTTAACACATCTTTTTTTTCTCTCAGATGCTTTAATTTACCTATCCTTACTAAGAGTTTCCCAAGACATTGTTACCTTTCTATAACTGTTTATTCAATATTACCTCATTCTATTTTTTTTTTCCTGGAAGATTATATGAAATATTGGTGTGAAAATACTTTAATCAATGAAAGAAATTATTTTATGAAAAAGAAAAACTATCCCAATCAGGCAACGGATTTTTAATTTCTTGAAAACATTCTGTGTATTTTAAATAACATAAGAGATCTGTTTTGTTACTGCAAGAACATTATTTAATAGAATTATGGAACATAATTAAATACTCTTAACTTTTAAAATGCAAGTTCTCTAAAATACACTGGTGTATTTGCAGCTGCATGCCAGGATTCACTGGAAAGAACTGTGAGGAAGTAATTGACTACTGCAGGCTGCTCAGCATCAACTGTCTGAATGAAGGATTGTGTCTTAATATAATTGGAGGATTCACTGTAAGTAATTTAATACATGTTAAACTAATTCAGTGTTCCAAAGTATAAAAGCTTCAGACAAGCAGAACTTGAAATGCATTCATCACTCCAGGAGACAAGAGGGACACACTTTTATAGGTTTTATTTATTTTAATCGATAACACAAGGGCAATTCACTTGGGTAATATGGATTTTTTTATTACTTTTCTACTAAGACCGTGTTTAGTACTATATCAATTAAGATAACTGAAGAGTATTTTTATAGTAAAAAGAATATATAACTAATTGTGGTCCAGTGGCATTACCCACAAAGATGATAATCACAGCTGTGTTGCAGCCTTTAAAAATACATTGCTTGAAATAAGACCATCTGTTGTCATTATTTTAACTAGAATCAAATTACTTATCTCCATATAAACATGTAAAATTAATACAAACTTAAAACTTTGATGATGAAACTGTAGTGTGGTGATGTTCATTCCAACTGACAGTTTGGGAAAAAAATACTAAATCTGCTTGTTTTAACTCTCTAAATTGCTCCTGAAAATGTTCAGAATCTGGCACTTGTCCTTGTTAAACTCCATGTGGTTGGTGATTGCCCGTCCCTCTAATTTGTCAAGACCTCTCTGCAGGGCCTCTCTGCCCTTGAGTCTAAAGCTTCTCCTAGCTTAGTGTCATCAGCAAACTTACATCGTATTCCTTCAAGTCCTTTGTCCAGGTCATTTATGAAGACGTTGAAGAGCACAGGGCAGATGATGGAGCCCTGTGGAACCCCACTAGTGACAGGTCACCAGCCTGGTGTCACCCCACTCACTATAACGCTTTGTACCCAACCTGTGAGCCAGTTGCTCAGCCATCATGTAACCTGGTTATTAATACTTGGTCCAGAAGGATCCTGTGAGAGACAGTATTGCAAGCTTTGTTGTAAAGATTGCATCTTGGACATACAATTTTAACAGGTGACAAACACAATTCTTGAACATGAACAGACCTTCCTCTCTCAAAAAATACCGATATGAAAAATTCTATTCCTTACTATTGATTTATCAATTATTGCAGTAAGTCTGCTATTGAATTTCTCCTGTCTTGCAGCTGCAATGTTGGAACCACTTCTAAAAATAAATATAGTCACTGTTAAATTTCTCAAGAAAATATGACCACACATTTTTTTTTAGTATCCATACCATAGGAAAATTTTTAATTAATCTTGTACTGGCTTGTCAAATTTATGACAACTCCGCCTACTTAGAAGACAAGGTGCACTGTTTTAAGAAAAGAATTAAATTAAATTAAGTTAAAACAGTTTGAACATAAACCATACTTATACAATTACTGAAGTGTGAGCCAATTTCAGATTTCAGCAGAGTTTTATTCAATAAAAATATTTAACTACATTATTATGACAATATGATAACCTGCTTCTTAAAAATATTTTTTAAAACATCTGCCCACAGACACAGTTTTCAATAGATTTTTGTATTCTCATGGCAACTTCTCTTTTTCTTAAACGGATTTTATAAGTGGAAAGTCAGTGTTCTTGTTTTGCAGTTGATAGTATTTTCTTATTGCTTTTAATCTGATTGTCTTAAACAATTTATGGCTGTAGGTATCTCTTTTCCTTATCTTTACCTGAAGACAGGGAAAAGATGAGCAATGCCTACAAGGCAAATGACAGGGAAAAAAGAGCTGTTGTTTGTTTCATGCTAATCATACTGCTGTGCATGCTAACCACCTCAGGGCATGGAGTGGTTTGTGTAGAGTTCTCCCAGTGATTTAGAATAGCTGCAGTAAAGCCTCTGGCACAAGACTGGGCAGTAAAAGCCGGTAAGAGAGCATACAAACAAGAAATCACTCGTGGATGTAAAGCTTTTCTCTAGGTATCAAGGGTGGATCAAGTACCTTACTATCTATTTATTCACAGCAAGTAGCTTAGATAATGGCAAAAGTATTATCTCTGCTTAAGATCCCCTGTTTCTTCCCAAATCATTAGTATTAAAATGAAAAAACCTTCAAAACCAAAACCAACCAAACAAAATAAAGATACTGAAAAAATATATTGAACTAATCCAGTCCAACTTCTGAGGATAACAGAACTGTAATTTACTGGATTTTGGAAGCCTGAAAAGGAGCATAGTTTTGAAAACACAACGGTGGGAGTGTTGAGGTATGAAAATTGTCAAGTCTTTGGCATACCAGCTGTCTTTCCTTTCTAGGGAGAAACCACCGAATTTCATAAAAAATTACAGAATTTACAGGTCAGTTATGATTACCTACAGAAGTGATTTGAAAGTGCAGCTCTGTAGAGGTTGCTACACTCTCCCATTTGTGATCTGCCATACACTTCCTATGGAAGGACATGCAGATTAAAAATTATTTCCACTTCTTGCAGGATGTAAAAATGCTCATTCATGTTTGTTTTTTTTTCCTAAAAACTCCTTACTACGTTACAAGCAACTACCTTTAAACTTAGAGGGTCTGCATAGTGAATCCAAGTCCATTTTGTCAATATGCCTTTCTCCCATCATCCTGACAAACCACTGATTCGTGCAAGGCTGTGTGCTTACAGCTAACAAAGAAATTGAATTATGTAGACACAAAAACTGAAGCTGAAAGATGAAGAGAAAGCAATGTCATTGTAAGGTCCACTTCCATTTGCCAGCACTACACTTCAGACAAGGTCTAAACAAATTATACATATTGCCTAAGCAGCAGAGCTGTGCTGGCAAGCAAATGCACGCTAGAGCAGCATCAAAGAAAGAGAAAACAATCTCCGTTATCATTCTGGGTTTTACCACTACACCTACTGTTGGTCATTCAAAGAAAGCATTTGAAATCTCTCTGATAAGTTGTACTGACACTTGTATGTGAAATTTTATGCTGGAATCATTGCCAGTGGATGTCCTGGTGCCTTCAAAAAGATCAACAGGAAACGCTGCCAATTTCTGACTAGTGTTCCTACAGTGCAGTGGAAGGAGATCATGTTGATAAGGGAGAGTGAAGCTAAGCAAAAAGAAGTGGTGGTTTTAACTTCAGCAAGTAATTTGCCTGGGGAACTAATTAATGAGAACAGGTACACAGATGCATTCCCTTCAGGAAATTGTTGCCCAGTCACCAAAATTTTGTTTTCTCATACAGACGTACATTTAATATTGTTTATCTAATAGCATAATTCACTGTAAGAGGATAGAAAAATTAATATAATAGAAAAGACTGATATCTAAAATCTTGCCCTGCAGATGGCTCTGTGGTTGTTCATGTTGTACTCTTTTGATCTTTTTTTCACATCCATATAACAAAGCCATAGCTTTTGTATTTGGAGCCTTATGGTGAACGTGAGATATTTCAACAACAAAGTGTGCACCAAGAGGATATACGGTTAATAAAGTAAAATTATGAATATACACAAATAATCAGTGACATCATGGGTCACACTGTTGTAGTTGAAGTTAAAAAACGTAGCAAAGCAGGAGACTTGTATACTAACACAGAAAACGGTCTTCATGGAAGCTAGTATGTTCCTTCTGGAGCGATGTGGGAAGGAGGAGAGAGGAGGGAACCTCTCTTTATCCAGTGATTTTTCCCCATGTTGAGCTGGTATGTGGCCCTCATTCAGCAGAACTTGTACAGAAATTACAATCAGGCAGACAGAGGTCCAAGTTTCATCCCTTCCAGATGAGGTCTGCCTTTGTGGGTGTAGAACCAAGCCCATCAGCCAGCTGTCAGGCTGGGAATCAAACTGCTGCTTTGCAGAAGAGCAGTGAGCAGTGCCAAGCCTCACAGGCCTGCCTGAAAAACCTCTGTGGGAAGTCTGCTGCTCTGGTCCTCTTGGTAGGCTCTTCTCCGAGAAGCCACTCTCAGTCCTAATGCTTTTTGATAACGATTTATCCCTAGAAGTCTGGCTGAATTTATAACCTGGAAGCAAAGCATCTCTATGCAGAATTAGCAATAATCTCCAAAATGGAATGATGTCATACTGCTTAGATCTCACAGCCCTAAGAAGGCCTCCAACTTATTCTTAGAGAAGCCATTTGTATTTATTGAGTGAGAGGAGAAATAACTTCTAGGTCACATATCCAGAATTGAAAGGCAATATAGCCGAGAGAAAACATTAGCTTGTTTAGCAAATTCAGTTCTTTAAAAAAAAAAAGGCACTAGGGCTTTTTTAAAGCCCTCTGCACTGTGTCGATCACCATTTGTTTTATGAGTATAAAAAAGACATAAGGAAACAAACATCTAATATATTTGGCATATTATATATTAAAGTAGTTGGTTAGAGTGATAAAATTATTATGAATATTTATAACAGCTATACTACCAATGCTAGAAGCAATGAAAATTGGCACTGCAAAATCTACTGCTCTCAGATGCAACTTCTATACTTATGTACAACATAATAAATAGATTATTGTCATTTTCCTTTTTTAAACAAATCTACAGTCTCTCCTACTGTTTCTCCCCATAGACCATATGAGAACATTATAGTCTCATCTCTGTAAAGCCACTTTGCCACTATCATTAATTCTATTGATGTCTCTCCTGTGTTTGTCCTTCCAGCTGAGTGTTCAAAACAGCGGTAGTTCAAAGTCAGATACTTCCATTAGGGGCTAGTTTTACACAAGTTAATTAGTCAATTTTCTTTCATTCAGTAGCAGTAATTCTACAGAAGAGTTCACATAAATTTTAAAATATCCTAAACAGTTTTTTTTCCTTGTTCAGTGTTTCATTTGGACTCTACCAAAATGCATTTTCCTGCTTTTCTTATTCTATTGAAATAAACACCATCAAAGCACCCTAGGTACATTTCGTGTGTGCTGCTAATCATCTCCAAGCTGTACAGAAGTTAATAAACAGTAGAAATATTCATGTAATAAACTAAATATCCTTCTTTTGAAGGGCAAATCTAAATGAAAAATATTTAATTAAAACTTTGATAATGTAGTAATCTCATATATCTTTATACAATGGATCTGGATTTATATAGTAGAATAGCATATAATTAAATATAAATGGACAGCAAAATACATCAGATATAACCAACAGAAATGTTCTGGTTTATTTTTACATGAAATTTCTAAGAAGTTAAAATCAAGCCTGCTTTCAAGTCTAAACCACTTTTCAAAGATACAGAAATACCCCAAACTTGTTCTTTACTGACTTCCCTATCTAATAAGGGGCCGGCTCCTTGAGATAAGGAGAACGTCTGTAGAAAGAGTCCATAAAATTTCACTCAGCCAATTCCGCACTGTGTATTTCTGAAACACATAATTTACATGTGCTATGTTAAAAAAATTGTAACAAATTTTTTATCCGTTTATTAATTCCAGTAAGATCAGACACACATTCTCCATGTGCTGTACAAATTTTGTGGCGTCTTTGGCAGCTGTTTCCAATACTGTACAGTAAGATTCTAGCTTGGGCTTTGTGATGATTATTTTTCATTCTTCAGTATTTGCCCTTTTTTCATCAACTACCAAAAACTCAAAAATGCACATTCTTAATTTGCCTTTTTAAGTTGTAATTAAATATTAATAAAATTTCATTATTTTATGAAGTCATATGTAAACAGAGATGACACCTGCTTGAACTACACAAAAGATAATCATCTTCCCCTCTTCTATATGAGATGTGCATGAATAGAATCCTAGTCTGTTTCACCCTTATGTTCACATGAGAAATGAAAGAATATAATCTTTATTAAAGTTCATTAATTAATTCAAGCTACGACGTATTTCTGCTGAGACTGCTAATTGTTTTACCTAAAATCAGGGTTTCATATGAAGGACCATATCATACCACAGATCACAGTATCATAGATTAGTTTGGGTTTGAAGTGACCTTTAAAGGTCACTTATTCCAACTCCCCATCCACGAGAAGAGACATCTTCTTCCACTACGTCAGATTACTTAACAGTCCCATTCCACCTGACCTTCAATGTTTCCAGAGATGGGGCATCTACCACCTCTCTGGGCAACTTACTCCAGTGTTTCACAATTCTGATTGTGAAAAATTTCTTCCTCTTATCTAATCTGAATATACCCTTTTTTACTTTAAAAACATTATTCCTTCTATTGCTATATAACCTGCTAAAAGTTTTGTCCCCATTCTTCCTATAAGCCCTTCTCATGTGAAAAAGGGAGATTTCCTTAACCCTTGGTGTGGGGAGATTTATTCAGCCCTTACCATTTTTCTGTCGGCACCCCAGGAAAGCTGTGCCCAGCCTGACTGTCAGTGTCCTGTTATGGGGACCCTTCACTGAGCAGTCCTGCTAGCTTGGAGCGTGGCTTGACTGAGCCATTCAGGGACATGCACCCACACCATAAGGGAGTTCCCTCAGTGGGTCTTCCCACTTTATGATCCCTCACTGGGTCTTCCGCAATATCTGAGTATGTTCCCCTTTGCCAGTGACTCCCAGTGCCTGTGAAGGACTCACACCAACAGTTCACAGAATAGCATTCTTTATTAATATAAAATTGTGAAAGGCTAAGTTTCAAGGATTGTCAGTGGTAATATCTGACTGCAAAAACATACTCAAAGCAATACACAGACAAACTAAGATCCCCAATAAAAATATTCTGCATGGATAAGGTACAGTTCTTATCCAATAGAACCCCTATGGGGGAAAAAACAGGTTCAGCCTGTCGACTGATCCCAGCAGTTACGATGGAGTCTTCCCTAACATTTCCTCTATTCTCTACTGACTTTTATACTATTTCTCCGTGTTTAGGTGGGGCTTGAGTGACTCTAGTCATATATAACTCTGTTACTGAATGGTCTAAAATTCTCTTGCTTCACTTTTAAATATACAGCCAAAAAAATAGCACAAACCTCGTGAGGGGGGGTCATATGCTGGAGGGGGGTAACTTTGGGAAGGAAGTGTGTGTTAATATTACAGCTAGGCTATAATGAACCAGCTTCATCTGAGGAACGTGATTTTGCCACAGTTGCTGGCTCAGCAGCAGGCTATCTTCCCCTATCTCCCCTGGCTGACAGGTATGATGCAGTTTCTCAGCTGCAAAGCACCACTGAGTTCCCCTCCCGGCAAGGGTTTCAACAGTGCCTGGCTGCGGTGTCTCCACTCTGCTCCACCCTCCATTCCATCCCCCTCTGCAGGTACCTATAGTTGCAGATCACATGTATCAGAAACTAACACGGAATACGTTTTGAGCACGCCAACTGCATTCCTTCCAGGGAGCAACTGTATTTTATCCTCTTAATTCCATACCTAACTTTTGTCAGGATGTAGATATAACTTCTCAGTTTCCTCTAATTTTACAGCCAGTCATCTTTCTGCAAATCTCTTCAATGAAAGGTCACAGGAAGATCCCCTCAGAATCTTTCTTGCTCCAGACTGAACAACTCAAACTCTCTTGGCCTCTCTTCTTAGGAAAGCTACTCCAGCCCTCTCTGGCCCCCCTGGGGACTCACTCCTATAGGTCAGTGTCTTTCTTGTAATGAGGATCCCAGANCAGATACAGTAAGTTAGGACCAACTCATTTTCCTTTCTAAAGTTAAAAGTCAATTATGTTCCCTGGTGTATTTTAGGTTAATGATCAATATTGCGAAGTTAAGCGATGTGGTAGCAGAGCGTTCGCGGGNAAATCACGGTTTCATGTGAAGGACCATATCATACCACAGATCACAGTATCATAGATTAGTTCGGGTTTGAAGTGACCTTTAAAGGTCACTTATTTCAACTCCCCATCCATGAGCAGAGACATCTTCTTCCACTACGTCAGATTACTTAACAGTCCCATTCCACCTGACCTTCAATGTTTCCAGAGATGGGGCATCTACCACCTCTCTGGGCAACTTACTCCAGTGTTTCACAATTCTGATTGTGAAAAATTTCTTCCTCTTATCTAATCTGAATATACCCTTTTTTACTTTAAAAACATTATTCCTTCTATTGCTATATAACCTGCTAAAAGTTTTGTCCCCATTCTTCCTATAAGCCCTTCTCATGTGAAAAAGGGAGATTTCCTTAACCCTTGGTGTGGGGAGATTTATTCAGCCCTTACCATTTTTCTGTCGGCACCCCAGGAAAGCTGTGCCCAGCCTGACTGTCAGTGTCCCGTTATGGGGACCCTTCACTGAGCAGTCCTGCTAGCTTGGAGCGTGGCTTGACTGAGCCATTCAGGGACATGCACCCACACCATAAGGGAGTTCCCTCAGTGGGTCTTCCCACTTTATGATCCCTCACTGGGTCTTCCGCAATATCTGAGTATGTTCCCCTTTGCCAGTGACTCCCAGTGCCTGTGAAGGACTCACACCAACAGTTCACAGAATAGCATTCTTTATTAATATAAAATTGTGAAAGGCTAAGTTTCAAGGATTGTCAGTGGTAATATCTGACTGCAAAAACATACTCAAAGCAATACACAGACAAACTAAGATCCCCAATAAAAATATTCTGCATGGATAAGGTACAGTTCTTATCCAATAGAATCCTTACGGGGGAAAAAACAGGTTCAGCCTGTCGACTGATCCCAGCAGTTACGATGGAGTCTTCCCTAACATTTCCTCTATTCTCTACTGACTTTTATACTATTTCTCCGTGTTTAGGTGGGGCTTGAGTGACTCTAGTCATATATAACTCTGTTACTGAATGGTCTAAAATTCTCTTGCTTCACTTTTAAATATACAGCCAAAAAAATAGCACAAACCTCGTGAGGGGGGGTCATATGCTGGAGGGGGGTAACTTTGGGAAGGAAGTGTGTGTTAATATTACAGCTAGGCTATAATGAACCAGCTTCATCTGAGGAACGTGATTTTGCCACAGTTGCTGGCTCAGCAGCAGGCTATCTTCCCCTATCTCCCCTGGCTGACAGGTATGATGCAGTTTCTCAGCTGCAAAGCACCACTGAGTTCCCCTCCCGGCAAGGGTTTCAACAGTGCCTGGCTGCGGTGTCTCCACTCTGCTCCACCCTCCATTCCATCCCCCTCTGCAGGTACCTATAGTTGCAGATCACATGTATCAGAAACTAACACGGAATACGTTTTGAGCACGCCAACTGCATTCCTTCCAGGGAGCAACTGTATTTTATCCTCTTAATTCCATACCTAACTTTTGTCAGGATGTAGATATAACTTCTCAGTTTCCTCTAATTTTACAGCCAGTCATCTTTCTGCAAATCTCTTCAATGAAAGGTCACAGGAAGATCCCCTCAGAATCTTTCTTGCTCCAGACTGAACAACTCCAACTCTCTTGGCCTCTCTTCTTAGGAAAGCTACTCCAGCCCTCTCTGGCCCCCCTGGGGACTCACTCCTATAGGTCAGTGCCTTTCTTGTCATGAGGATCCCAGAGCTGGATGCCACACTCGTGGGGTCCACATTCCAGGTGGAGTCACACCAGGGCAGAGTAGAAGGGCAAAATCACCTCCCTTGGCCGGCTGGACCTGCTGCTTTTGATGCAGCCCAGGATACAACTGGCCTTCTGGGCTGCAAGCACACATTGCAGGCTCATGTCCAGCTTTTCACCCACTACTACCTCCAACCCAGCCCTTTCCCACTAGCCCGTGTTGGCATCAGAGGTTCTCCCACCCGATGCGCAGGACCTTGCATTTGGCCTTGTTGCACCCTGTTGTGGGATCCCATGGACCCATATCTCAAGCTTGTTCAGGTCTCTCNGGGAGGGGTCTTCCGTGTGGAATTCCACAGGTCTTATGCCGTAAACGGGTCCAGAGACGAAAGACCACGAACAAAGGAGGGTCTAGGGGATTTGAACTGAGGGAACGAGGGGCGGAGTGAGCATCAGGGACAAATCATCTGAGGGCA